>LPNX010174447.1:180253-225253 GCA_001517045.1 Pseudotsuga menziesii | reverse complement strand
TGTTGCTTTTACCGATGAAGCCACACCTTCCCATGATATTCCATGACCCAATTGTTTGCATCGTTCAATCCATGCCTTCATATAGTCAAGATTGTTTGTGATGTATAAATGAATTGCATCCCAATCTCGACCAACTGCTTGATGACAATAAACATTAAAATTAAAGACAGATGTCAATTTTTTGAACAAAGTATACACTCTTAATTGATGCAATAAATTGAATATGCAAATAGAATATGTACAATATATATACATAAAATTCAACAATCAAATGTATTATATTAATTAACATCCACTAATAATTACCTTTCACCTTCCTCGATCTACCTTTCCCCTTCAAGTACTCCCCTTCAAAATTGTTATTGGAGTCTCGATCACAAATGCAACGTAAATTGAGCTTTGATGCTAAATTAGGAAGATATTCACTAACACACAAAATGTTTTGGTATACCATATATCCCTCCATCATAGAACCCTCAGCACGTGCTCGTTTTCTAACCAAACCCTTAATAAATTTCAAGTGTCTCTCAACCATGCACATGGACCTTGAGTGCACAGGTCCACACAATTCAATCTCCTCAACTTGGTGTATGAGGTAGTGTTCCTGTGCATTAAAAAATTTCAAAGGTATGTGCTTCTGCATTTCACACACGATACGAGGAATTTCTCTCCTCCAATACTTTATATATTCTTTATGGATGTCTTTAGATGACAACCATATACAAGTGTCGCAAACCAATAACGATATATAACCAAAAAAACATTAAATTACATAACATGAATTAGTCCACAAAAAACAAATATAAATCATATGAAGAATTAAAGAAACACTAAGCACATGCAAATAATCGCTAGTTACCTCATGTATTCCCCAAGATTATATATAACTTGTTTGACATTGTTGTCGAAGTTGTCCGGGAGAGAGAGAGAGAGAGAGGTAGAACATATTGTAACAATATAAAAACCACATCATTTTTTAAACAAAGAGTACACAAACAAAATAACAACAATATGCAATGAAATTTAAAAAAAACAATAATTATATGAACATAACAATAATAATTACCTTCATGAAGACATGCCAATCATGCGTTTTGACCCCCGCAAAATCACCTTTCTTTGTTATGATATTCTTCATGTTCACACAAAATCCAGTGGGAAATTTAATTTTCCGCATGAATTCTTTTACAACATTAATTTGCTGCTTCGTAAACATCCATGGAATTGAGTTTATATTAATTTGGTCTCCGTTGCTATGAATTTGAATGGCGTCTTTCATTGCATGGTTTCCTTCTTGGATGTCTTTGCAAATTTTCAATTTTTTTTCTTTCTCGCTCCTTAGCTCCAATAGTCGCCATAATGTTTCAGTCACATTCTTTCCAATATGCATTGTATCAAACAGATGAGCAATTTGTAGCTGCTCATAGTAGGGAAACCTACTGAATTGTATAGGATAACTTTTTATTCCTCGTGGAATCCCATTAATGCCTTCATGATCATGACGGAGATCATGAATATTAGTTTATAAATAAATTACATAAATCAATTATGGCCACTACAGTAAACGACACAAAATAAATAAATAAATACATAACAATTCATATATTTATTATATTGCATCTTCCAAAGGTGAGGTGTCATTCTCTGTGGTTTTAATGCAGTCTCTTGCTTCCCATTGAAAATATTTTTTGTTGTTGTTCTATACCTGTGAATTCTTAGAGAGGAAGTGCCTATACTCATCAAACACCTCCTTTCTTAAGCTTTTTGAGGGACGAGATTTGATCTTAGGACCACAAAATCGACATGCAAATTTTCCCTTTGTCTAAAGACCTACAATATATAGATATGGAATATCTATGTCAATTATAATTATATATAAATTATATTAACTACTTCATATAATTAAATGCAATTAAAGTGGAACTTCAAAATACAAACCACAAAAATGGGTTAACCCTTAGGCATCGTGTATTGTCCATACAACCATTGCATGGAATTGAAATTTCCTTTGTCATATTGTTCTAGATACGTCATACATACTGATGTCATTCCATAAATTTAGTAGCTCGTCTATAAGAGGTTTGATATATACATTCATATCTTTGACTTGGAACTTACCTGATTGATTTGAAGTATATATAAAATATATAATTATGAAAACCATTAAGATATATAAACCATGCACAAGATTAAAATAATATATATATATATATATATATATATATATATATATATATATATATGACATTAGGAAACAAAATATGACAAATGAGATGCCACAACTAAATTAAAAATAAAACAGTTGTAGACACAATATACCTGGAATAATCATCGACAATATGTGCTCCCTGTTTATCTACAACCATGGAGGAATGTTATTGTTGATAACAAAAATAGGTCACACCGTGTAAATGGATCTCATCTATGCAAATGGATTAACACCATCTGCTGCCAAAGAGATCCTAAGATTACGGCGTTCTTCTTTAAAGTGAGGCCACTTTTCCTCCATATCTCTAAATGCAGAACCATCTGCATGAATTCGAATAAAATCATCTTGACTTATGTTCCTTGCATGGTAATCCATAAATTGCGCTATGTTATTGCACCTGAGCAGTTGTTGCAAATGTGGAATTATGGGAATATAACGAAGAACCTTGCGAGGCACCTTTTTTGTTACTTGATCTATTCAATATCTACTTATATGCAATTCTAGAAATTTTGTTGTAAATTCATGTTGATTATAATATATAACATGGTCATCAGGGCATGCATGAATTGCTTCATAATGCATTCCAATCTCTTTCATGATGGAATATAAATCTTGATATGTGCGAGGTAAAATATTTGATGTTGGTAACAAAAATTCAGCTATCAAGCTACATCATATTAAAATAAAAATAGAGATAATATAATATATAAATAATATTAACGAAACACACTTCATCTATATTGGTTTGAATTATGAATTAACAATACAATTATTAGAGGAATAAAGATAAAAAATTTCACAAGTGTATATATGTGATGGATTATTTTACATACCTTAACATCTGTGTGATTGATATGTTTGAAAGACCATTCATAACCTTCATATTCATTATCAACAATATAGCGGAGAGAATATTTTTTTGGACCCTTGATAAAGGGGTTTGTATGCCTTCTCAGGAAGAGGTATATCGTGAACATCATCAAAGTCATCAATATTATCATTATCATCGTCATCGTCATCATCCATTCTAACATTAAATGAATAATGGATCAATATATTTGTACCATCATCTTCAACTATGTTATCAATATGAGCATTCACTTGTTCTCCATTAAGCATAGGCGCTCCATGCTCCTCCGATACTTGTTCTGAAAGAACTTCCTTTGGACGATATGACGTAGGATGTATTTCCTTTATAATTACATGAATGCATAAATAGATATAAGTTAATATAGGAAATATTAAAATAATACATACATTTACCAAAGCATAAAATATAAAAAACTTTATAATGCTAAACTTACAAATGGACGATATTCATTCCCCCCCTAAGCGTGTCCATTTTACCTACAATGCTTTGTGGTCGTTGCGATCAATATTCTTCTCCTCTTAAATCCCTTGCATTTACTACATTGACAATAACATTTCCCATCACCCCTTCTTTTCACTACATCCCATAGTCTAGCAAGCAATTATCGATTTTGTTCATTTGGATCGGGAATATTGCTATTTGAAATTTTCTCACAAACTTTGTGAATGAAGACTATCAACAATCTTAAAAAATCAAGGTCCACACATCACTATTTTCTCAAATGGTGGTTTGTCGAAGAATAAAAAAAATTCTGCAAACTGTCTGTTGAAGGATAAAATGATGTCCGCAAATAGTCCGTCGAAAAATAAAATAATTCCACAAACCATCCGTCGAAGAATAAAAAAATTCCTCAAACCATCCATCAAGGAATAAATAATTTCTGCAAACCTTCTGTCGCTTCTATATCAAACATGTCGGAATGTTTCTGTAATTTATATATTTTCAAATTTAAATCTCGCCGAATCTCCGACAATATTAAACTAGTTACCTTTGCCAAAAATCCTTAATACTAATGCAAAAAATAGGTTAAACTCGTTGGAGATCCGAGGATTAAGCGTCGCATATCCAATGACAGTATGGTCGCTTAATCGACGACAGCGTCGCAAATCCGGCGACAACATGATCTCTTAACCTACGACGGGATGGTCACAAAACCGAATTCATAGGTGTCAGATTTTCGATGATGCTTCAAGATGACAAAACAGATCTGATAAAACAATACGTTTCATCATTGTAATCTGACAAAAAAATACTTTTTGTTAGATGTCGTCGGATTTGGGGTTCAAATCATGTTGTGTCTTCTCTTGTTTTGCTAAGGACTTCTCTCACTCTTCTAAGGAAATTGTAAATGTAGGAGTTTTTTCCTTTCCACCCTTACCTTTGTCTCCTTTGGTATCCTTACCCTTGTCTCCTTTGGTACCCTTATCTTCATCCTCACCACCTTCTGTACTGTAAATTTTTTATCCTCTACTTTGTTTTGTAAGTTCCTTTGTGTCAGATATCATTTCTAATATTTTGCTTCTCAGCTTATCAACTTGCTTAGAAATGGATTTTCTAAAACTGGAAATTAATTATTCTAATTTTCCAACTTTTTGTTCATGTATTTCCTCCCACTCTTTCTTCTTCAACTAGTATTCTTCTATAAAGTCTTCCTTTTCTTTCAATTTCTTTTCCAATTCATGTATAGGACCCAATTTTGTATTTAATGGTGGTATATTGAAAATAGGTGGCATTTTTTTCAACTCTTCTTTAATTTCATTATGTTCAACTTTTTATTTTTCCATATCCTTTGTAAACATAACCCTCATTATCTCAATTTCCTTTCTAGTTTCATCATTGATTCTATAAAACTCTTTGGATAATTCTACATACATTTCTTCTTTTCCTTTTATAATTTTGTTCACTTTGAATTGATTATACACAACTATATTTTTCAACCCTGCTATCTATTTGAGGCATTCTTTAATATTATTATATTTTATCAGGAACAATTCCTCCAAGTTTCCTGGAGAGGAAGGTTGTTCCTTGAAATGCTTCATTTTATCATACAGGATGAACACAAATCTACTATCAAAATTATATGATGGATTATCTAAATGCATAGTGGAATCCCTTGAATAAAAGCTAACAAAAAAATCATATTCAATTGCCAATTGTTTCTTAGGAATTCTATCAATAACCTCTCGATAAATGTAAAAGTTAGAAGTAGTTTGTTCCATTTCATTGTCTGTAACCTCCTTCCAATGACCTCCATATACATGTCTATGTATCTCTTTTAAAGTTGTGGCAGCATTAACTACATCAATGGTGACAAAATTAGGAGATTGTTTTGGCGATTCCTCATTGTGCTCAGGAGATTGTACTAACAATTCCTCATTCTTCTCTTAAGATTGTGCTACTAATTCATCATGGTGGTTAGGAGATTATGCTGAAAATTTATCGTTCTTCTTAGGATACTATCCTAACAATCATCATTATTTTCCCTCCTATTATATCTTCTACAGTATGTTTTATGAACAGGTGGTATTGGCTCAGATATATTTTCATGTTGATTAATATCACCAATCTTTTTTTCAATAGAATAGAGTCGACATAAATTAATTATTTTTTGAAGTGTTCCTAGGAAACTAGATTTAAACTTCGTCAATTCACTCTCTTGCAGGGTAAAGTGTATTTTCTTACCCAATAGATAAGGTATATATATAGGTCTATCTTCAACCCAATGTATGACTACCCTCATACATTCACCCAAAATTTCCTTCTTATGATGGTTCAAAATTGTCCCAAGGACAATTTGAATCAATGGGAGGAGCGTCCAACATTCTTAAACCATTACTTGGAACAGATTCTTTTTGCCCACAAATTTTATTGGCCATCTGGTTCTTCTTTGGTTTGGGGTTTTTCGAAGAGCTAAATATATCTTCCCCTATGAGTGGAATTTTTGTTACTTAGGAAACCAAATCTGGGTTAATGTATACCCTCTTCCCAAAAATTCTCAATTTCATATTCTCGACATCGTAATTTAAAATTTCCTCATCCATCTCCTCATTATCAAAACTAAACATTCCAAACAAAAAGTCGAACACTCATGCTTTCCTCGGGATAGTTTCCAATACCTGATGGCCAATCCTTTTCATTTATCCATGTGTTAGTACACTCCTGGAAAATTTTTATTGTGAACCTATCATCTTTTGACGCCCTTGTTTCAAATACGGTCACAGAAGAGGATGCCCTCGTTTCAACTGCGCCTGTGGTAGAGGACACCCATGTTTCAAGTGCAGCCACGGTTTTCTAGGTTCAAAGAATAATTTATGTACACATATTGTATTTCAAACTCAAATTTTGCATGCATAATGTATTTCATAAACATTACAAAGGACTGGTGTAGGAGACTTACAAGTATTTCCAAGTCATAATTCATGAATTAGGCATGCACATTTCCCTAGGATGACATCCAATTTTTTAGGTATTTTAAGGCCTTATCCTCAAAGGCTAGCATCCCTTGTTTGCTGGTTTTAAGTTTTAATTTTTTATTTTATTGGTCAAGATTGATTTTTTTTTAACATTTTTTATTTTAGGAGCCGATATGAATTTTTTTAATTACTTTTTATTTTGTATTCTTTTCATTTTTTTGTTATGTTATGTTACTTTACATTACGTGTCAACATCTTCCCCTTACTAGGATGTAGAGCACCTTGCTTCTCTCGATGCAATGAAATGTATACCAATCTTGGCGTGCCTTTTTCTAAACCCACTCAGTTAATTATGTAACTTGTCTCAATAACCAACATAGATCCATCTAAAAGGGGATCTACCAAGCACCGAGAGGGATCAAATCTCTCAAGGTGCAAACCCTTTTTTAGAGTGGAAATGTTGAGGAAATGTGTAATCCAATGTTTATGATTTTAGTTTATCTAATTTATGTTGCTTTATATATATGCAATTCTAAGTAATTTAAATTTAATTTAAGGCAACATATTATTTTTAATAACATTTTATTGTTTTTTATAAAGGACACGTGTCAACTCTAGGATGAGCACGGAAGGAGTTACACATCTCCCCTACTGGACTGTAGAATGCACCTCTTCGGTGCAATGAGGTTGGATGTTATGAGAAATTAATAGAAATTTTACATTCTTGGTAAAGTTTCCAAAAGGAACCCCTACATGCATTTCAAAAATTGAGCCAATGGTCAAGTGTATAAATCATCCCCCTGTAAGCTTATGTTTTCATAATAACTTTATCCTTCAATAAAGAAATGGTGGGCATTTTCCTGAGGCAATTTAGGCCAGATTTAGGTGCAAAACAGGTTGAATTGGTGTTTTGGTAGGCCAATATATTATTTACCATAGACTTTTTATCAAAATTGAGTCATTAGTGAAGTGCATTAATCATCCACCTACAGGATGGTTCCTTCATAAAAAAATTATCTCTCAGGTAGGAAATGGAGGGATTTTTCCCATGGACACTTGGCTAGTTTATCAATACTCTTAAAACTTTGCCAAGGAGGGCATTTTCTGGCATGGTGCAAAACAAGTTGAGTGGTTATTTTGACAGGACAATATTTTCTTGACCATAGACATTTTTTCCAAAATTGAGCCAATGGTCAAGTGTGTAAATCATCCACATGCAAGCTTATATTTTCATAATAATTTTATCCTTCACTAGTGAGAAATGGTCGGCAATATCATAAGGCCATTTAGGCCATATTTAGGTGCAAAACAGACTAAATGGATTTTTTGGCAAGGCAATATATTCTTTACCAGATACATTTTATCAGAATTTAGTCAATGATCAAAGTGTATTAATCATCTACCTATAGGAGGGTGACTTAATAACAATTTTCTCTCTCTCAAGTAGGAAATCGCGCGCATTTTTCCAAGGCCACTTGGGCTAGTTTTTAATGCTTGTAAAATTTGCCCAACAAGGGAATTTTCTGGCATGGTGCAAAATAGGTTGAGTGGCTATTTTGATAGGCCAATGTTTTCTTGAGCATATATTTTTTTCCAAAACTGAGCCAATGGTCAAGTGATTAAATCATCCACCTGCAAGCTTATCTTTTCATAATAATTTTATCCCTCGCTGGTGAGAAATGGTGGGCATTTTCCTAAGGCCATTTAGGCCAAATTTAGGTGCAAAACAGTTTCAATGGCTTTTTTGGTAGGTCAATATATTCTTTACCAGATACTTTTGATGATAATTTAGTGAATGGTGAATTGCATTAATCATCTATCTATAGGAGGGTGCATTCATAAAAAAATTATCTTTCTCAAGTACGAAATGGATGACATTTTCCCAAGGCCACTTGGGTCAGTTTTTCAATACTTGTAAAAATTTTCCAACGAGAGCATTTTTCAGCATGGTACAAAATAGGATGACTGGTTGTTTTGGCAGGCCAATATTTTCCTGACCATATACTTTTTTCCAAAACTAAGCCAATCGTTAAGAGTGTAAATCATCCACCTGTAACCTTATGTTTTCATAATAATTTATCCTTCATTGGTGAGAAATGGTGGGCATTTTCTTAAGGCCATTTACGTCAAATTCAGGTGTAAAACAGGTTGAATGGGCGTTTTGGCAGGTCCATATGTTCTTTACCAGAGACTTTTTTATCAAAATTTAGTTAATTGTGAAGTGCATTAATCATCCACCTACAATACATTGCCTTCATAACAATTTTCTCTCTCTCAGCTAGGAAATGGCATTTTCCCAAGGCCACTTGGGCCAGTTTTTCAATACTTGTCAAATTTTTCCAACGAGGCAATTTTATGACATGGTGCAAAAAAGGATCTGTGGTTGTTTTCAATATTTTCTTGACCATATACTCTTTTCCAAAATGGATCCAATGGTCAAGTGAGTAAATAATCCTCCTGCAAGATTATGTTTTCATAGTAATTATATCCCTCTTTGGTGAGTAATGGTGGGAATTTAGGTGCAAAACAGGATGATTGGGTGTTTTGGAAGGCCAATATATTCCTTGCCATAGACTTTTTATCAAAATTTAGTCAATGGTGAATTTCATTAATCATCCACCTACAATATTGTACCTTCATAACAATTTTCTCTCTCTCATTTAGGAAATGGAGGGCATTTTACCAAGGCCACTTGTAACAATTTTTCAATACTTGTCAAATATTGCCAAAGAGGGCATTTTATGGCATGGTGCAAAATAGATTGAGTGGTTGTTTTGGAAGGCCAATATTTTCTTGACCATATACTTTTTTCCAAAATGGAGCCAATTCTCAAGTGAATAAATCATCCACTTGAAAGCTTATGTTTTCATAATAATTATATCCCTCGCTAGTGAGAAATGGTGAGCATTTTCTTAAGTCCATTTAGGCTGAATTTTGGTAGGCCAATATATTATTTACCATAGAATTTTAATCAAAATTGAGTCAATGGTGAAGTGCATTAATCATTCATATACATGATTGTGCCTTCATAAAAATTTTGTCTCTCTCAGGTAGGAAATGACGAGCATTTTCCCAAGGGCACTTGGAACAATTTTTCAATACTTGTCATTTTTTTTCCGAAGAGGGCATTTTATGGCATGGTGGAAAACATGCTGAGTGGTTTTTTTGGCAAGCCAATATTTTCCTAACTATAGATTTTTTTCCAAAATGGAGCCAAAGATAAAGTGCTTAAATCATCCACCTGCAATCTTATGTTTTCGTAATAATTATATCCCTCACTAGTGAGAAATGGTGGGAATTTTCTTAACCCCATTTAGGTCAGATTTAGGTGAAAAACATGCCTAATGGGTGTTTTGGCTGGCCAATATATTCTTAACGAAAGACTTATTATCAAACATTAGTTAATGGTGAAGTGTATTAATCATCCACCTACATGATGGTGCCTTCATAACAATTTTTTCTCTCTTAGGTAGGAAATGGCAGGCATTTTTCCAAGGCCACTTGGAACAATTTTTCAATACTCGCCGAATTTTTCTAATGAGGGCATTTTCTAGCATGGTGAAAAATAGGCTGAGTGGTCTTTTTGGCAAGACAATATTTTATTGACCATATACTTTTTTCCCAAAGGGAGCCAATGGCTAAGTCTGAAAATCATCCACTTGAAATCTTATGTTTTCATAATAATTTTATCACTCACTGGTGAGAAATGTTGGGCATTTTATTAAGGCCATTTGGGCCAAATTTAGGATCAAAATAGGATGAATGGGTGATTTGGCAGGACAATATATTCTTTACCATAGCCTTTTAATCAAAATTTAGTCAATGGTGAAGTGCATTAATCATCCACCTACAGGATGGTGCCTTCATAAAAAATTTGTCTCTCTCAGGTAGGAAATGGCGGGCATTTTACCAAGGCCAATTGGGTTAGTTTTTCAATACTTATCAACTTTTTCCAACGAGGGCATTTTCGGGCATGGTGCAAAACAGGCTGAGTGGTTGTTTAGGGAAGCCAATATTTTCTTGACCATAGAATTTTTCCAAAATGGATCCAACGGTCAAGTGCGTATATCATCCACCCGCAAGTTTATGTTTTCATAATAATTATATATATCCCTCACTGTTGAGAAATGGCGGGAATTTTCTTAAGGCCATTCAGGCCACGTTTATTTTCAAAATAGGCTTAATGAGTGTTTTGGCAGACCAATATATTCTTTACCAGAGACTTTTTATCAAAATTTAGTTAATGGTAAATTGCATTAATCATCCACCTACAAGATGGTGCCTTCATAACAATTTTATCTCTCTCGGGTGGTAAATGGCGGGCATTTTCCTAAGGCCACTTAGAACAATTTTTCAATACTTGTCGAATTTTACCAATGCGGGCATTTTTTGGCATGGTGCAAAATAGGTTGAGTGGTTGTTTTGGCAGGCAATATTTTCTTGACCATGGACTTTTTTCCAAAACAGAGCCAATGGTCAAGTGCGTAAATCAACCACCTACAATCTTATTTTTTCATAAAATTTATATCCCTCACTAGTGAGAAATGGTGGGAATTTTCTAAGGCCATTTAGGCCAAACTTAGGTCCAAAATAGGCTAAATGGGTATTTTGGAAGTCCAATATATTCATTACTAGAGAATTTTTATCAAAATTTAGTCAATGGTGAAGTGCATTAATCATCCACCTACAGGATGGTTCCTTCATAACAATTTTCTCTCTCTCGTGTAGGAAATGGCGGGCATTTTCGCAAGGCCAATTGGGCTAGTTTTTCAATACTAATAATTTTTACAACGAGGGAATTTTCTGGCATGGTGCAAAACAGGTTGAGTGGTTGTTTTGGCAGGACAATATTTTCTTGATCGTAGATTTTTTTCCAAAACTGAGACTATGGTCAAGTGCGTAAATCAACCACTTGCAAGATTATGTTTTCATAATAATTGTATCCCTCACTAGTGAGAAATGGTGGGAATTTTCCTAAGGCCATTTAGGACATATTTAGGTGCCAAATAGGATGAATGGCTATTTTGGCATGCCAATATATTCTTTACCATAGACTTTTTATAAAAATTTATCCAATGGTGAAGTGCATTAATCATCCACCTAAAGGATAGCGCCTTCATAACAACTTTTTATCTCTCAGGTAGGAAATGGCGGGAATTTTTCCAAGGCCAATTGGGTTAGTTTTTCAATACTTATCAAATTTTTCCAATAAGGGCATTTTCTGGCATGGTGCAAAACAGGCCGAGTGGCTATTTTGGCAAGCCAATATTTTCTTGACCATAGAATTTTTTCTAAAATGGATCCAACGATCAAGTACATAAATCATCCACCTGCAAGCTTATGTTTTCATAATAATTTTATATATCCCTCATTAGTGAGAAATGGCGGGCATTTTCTTAAGGCCATTTAAGCCAAATTTAATTGCAAAGCAGGCTTAATGGTTGTTTTGGTAGGCCAATATATTCTTTACTGGAGATGTTTTATCAAAATTTAGTTAATGATAAAGTGCATCAATCCTCCACCTACAGGATGGTTCCTTCATAACAATTTTCTATCTCTCATGTAGGAAATGGCGAGCATTTTCCCAAGGCCATTTGGAAGAAAATTTCACTAATTGTCGAATTTTGCCAACGAGGGCAATTTCTGGCATGGTGCAAAACAAGTTGAGTGGTTGTTTTGCGAGGACAATATTTTCTTGACCATAGATTTTTTTCCAAAATGGAGCCAATGGTCAAGTGTGTAAATCATCCACCTGCAATCTTATGTTTTCATAATAATTATATCCCTCACTGGTGAGAAATGGTGGGAATTTTCTTAAGGCCATTTAGGCCAAGTTTAGGTCTAGAATAGGTTGAATGGGTATTTTGGTAAACCAATATATTCTTTACCAGAGACTTTTTATCAAAATTTAGTCAATGGTGAAGTACATTAATCATCCACCTACAGGATGGTGCCTTCATAACAATTTTCTCTCTCTCAGGTAAGAAATGGCAAGCATTTTCCCAAGTCCAAATGGGCCAGTTTTTAAATACTTATCAAAATTTTCCAACGAGGCAATTTTCTGGCATGGTACAAAACAGGTTGAGTGGTTGTTTTGGTAGGACAATATTTTCTTGACCATATAATTTTTTCCAAAATTGAGACAATGGTCAAGTGCATAAATCAACCACTTGCAAGCTTATGTTTTCATAATAATTTTATCCCTCGCTGGTGAGAAATGGTGGGCATTTTCCTAAGGCCATTTAGGCCTTATTTAGGTGCAAAACAGGATTAATGGATATTTTGGCACGATAGTATATTCTTTACCATATAATTTTATAAAAATTGAGTCAATGGTGAAGTGCATTAATTATCCACCTAGAGGATGGTGCCTTCATAACAACTTTTTATCTCTCAGGTAGGAAATGGCGGGCATTTTTCCAAGGCCAATTGGGTTAGTTTTTCGATACTAGACAAATTTTTCCAAAGAGGGAATTTTCTGGCATGGTGCAAAACAGGATGAGTGGCTGTTTTGGCAAGCTAATATTTTCTTGACCATAGAATTTTTTCCACAATGAAGCCAATAGTCAAGTGCATAAATCATCCACCTACAAGCTTATGTTTTCATAATAATTGTATATATCCCTCACTGGTGAGAAATGGAAGGCATTTTCTCAAGACCATTTAGGCCAAATTTAGTTGTAAAATAGGATTAATGGGTGTTTTAGCACCTAATATATTCTTTATCGGAGACTTTTTATCCAAATTTAGTTAACGGTAAAGTGAATTAATCGTCTACGGGATGGTTCCTTCATAACTATTTTATCTCTCTTAGGTAGGAAATGGTGGGCATTTTCCCAGGGCCACTTGGAACAATTTTTCAATACTTGTCGAATTTTGCCAACGAGGGCATTTTCTGGCATGGTGCAAAACAGGATAAGTGGTTGTTTTGGCAGGCCAATATTTTCTTGATCATAGACTTTTTTTCAAAACATAGCCAATGGTTAAGTGCGTAAATCATCCGCTTGCAATATTATGTTTTCATAATAATTATACCCCTCACTGGCGAGAAATGGTGGGCATTTTCTTAAGGCCATTTAGGCCAAATTTAGGTCCAAAATAGGTTTACCAGAGGCTTTTTATCAAAATTTATTCAATGGTGAACATCATTAATCATCCACCTACATGATGGTGCCTTCATAACAATTTTCACTCTCTCAGGTAGGAAATGGCGGGCATTTTCCCAAGGCCAATTGGGCTAATCTTTCAATACTTATCAAATTTTTCCCAAGGAGGGATTTTCTGGCATGGTGTAAAACAAGTTGAGTGCATGTTTTGGCATGACAATAATTTCTTAACCATATAATTTTTCAAAAACTGAGACAATGGTCAAGTGCGTAAATCAACCACTCTCAAGCTTATGTTTTCATAATAATTTTATCCCTCACTAGTGAGAAATGGCGGGCATTTTCCTAAGTCCATTTAGGCCATATTTAGGTGCAAAATAGGATGAATGGCTATTTTGGCAGGCTAGTATATTCTTTACCAGAGACTTTTTGTAAAAATTGAGTCAATGGTAAAGTGCATTAATCATCCACCTGGAGGATAGTGCCTTCATAACAACATTTTATCTCTCGGGTAGGAAATGGCAGGCATTTTTCCAAGGCCAATTGGGTTAGTTTTTCAATACTTATCAAATTTTGCCAACGAGGGCATTTTCTGGCATGGTACGAAGCAAGTTGAGTGGTTGTTTTTGCAGGCCGATATTTTCTTGACCATATATTTTTTTCCAAAATGGAGCCAATTGTCAAATGCATAAATCATCCACCTGCAAGCTTATGTTTTCATAATAATTATATATATCCCTCACATGTGAGAAACGGCGGGCATTTTCTTAAGGCCATTTAGGTCAAATTTAGTTGTAAATCGGGCTTAATGGCTATTTTGGCAGGCCAATATATTCTTTACCAGATAATTTTTAAGAAAATTTATTTAATGGTAAAGTGCATTAATCTTCGACCTACAGGATGGTGCCTTCATAACAATTTTCTCTCTCAGGTAGGAAATGGCAGGCATTTTCCCAAGACCACTTGGAACAATTTTTCAATACTTGTCGAATTTTTCCAACGAGGGCATTTTCTGGCATGGTGCAAAACAGGCTGAGTGGTTGTTTTGGCAAGCCAATATTTTCTTGACCGTATACTTTTTTCCAAAACGAAGCCAATGTTCAAGTGTGTAAATCATCCACCTGCAATCTTATGTTTTCATAATAACTATATTCGTCACTAGTGAGAAATGGTGGGCATTTTCTTAAGGCCATTTAGGCCAAATTTAGGTCCAAAATAGGATGAATGCGTATTTTGGGAGGCCAGTATATTCTTTACTGGAGACTTTTTATCAAACTTTAGTCAATGGTGAAGTGCATTAATCATCCACCTACAGGATGGTGCCTTCATAAAATATTCTCTCTCTCAAGTAGGAAATGGCGGGCATTTTCGCAAGGCCAAGTGGGATAGTTTTTCAATACTTATCAAATTTTTCCAACAAGGGCATTTTTTGGCATGATGAAAAACAGGTTGGATGTTTTGGAAAGACAATATTTTCTTGACCAATAGAATTTTTTCCAAAACTGAGACAATGGTCAAGTGCGTAAATCAACCACTTGCAAGCTTATGTTTTCATAATAATTTTATCCCTCACTGGTGAGAAATGGTGGGCATGTTCCTAAGGCCATTTAGGCCATATTTAGGTGCAAAACTGGATGAATGGCTATTTTGGCATGCCAGTATATTCTTTACCAGAGACTTTTTATAAAAATAGATTCAATGGTGAAGTGCATTAATCATGCACCTAGAGGATGGTGCCTTCATAACAAATTTTTATCTCTTAGGTAGGAAATGTTGGGAATTTTCCCAAGGCCACTTGAACCAAATTTTCAATACTTATCATTTTTTACCAATGAGGGCATTTTCTAGCATGGTGAAAAATAGGCTTAGTGGTTGTTTTGGCAGGCCAATATTTTCTTAACCTTAGATTTTTTTCCAAAAATGAGCCAATGGTCAAGTACATAAATCATGCACCTGCAAGCTTATGTTTCTAGAATAATTTTATCCCTCACTGGTAAGAAATGGTGGACATTTTCCTAAGGCCATTTAGGCCACATTTAGGTTCAAAACAGGATGAAAGGTTGTTTTGGCAGGACAATATATTCTTCAGCAGAGACTGTTTCTCAAAATTGAGTAAATGGTGAAGCGTATTAATCATCCACCTGCAGGATGGCTCCTACATAATAATTTTCTCTCTCTCAGGGAGGAAATGGCAAGAATTTTCCCAAGCCCACTTGCGTAAGTTTTTCAATACTTAACCAATTTTTCCAATGGAGAGCATTTTTAGGCATGGATCAAAATAGGTTGATTTGTTGTTTTTGTATGTCATTATCTTCTTAGCCATACACTTTTTATCAAGAATAATTCAATGGTAAAATGCGTAAATCTTATGCTCCTATATTTTTTTTATCCCACATAGGTGAGAAATGGTGGACATTTGCCTAAGTCCATTTAGGCCAGTTTTAGGAGCAACACAAGTTGAGTGGTTTTTTTTAGCAGGCCAATATAATCTTTACTAGAGACTTTTTTCCAATACTGAGACTATATTCAGGTACATTAGTCATCCACCTACATGATGGTGATTTTAGAATAATTTTCTCTCTCTCATTGAGGAAATGGTGGTCATTATCCAATAGCCACTTGAGCCAGCTTTCCAGTATTTAGCCATTTTCGTCAATTACAATTACTCAACCAAATTTCCTGGTATTTGAAAGTATGAAATGAAAATATTAAAATATTAAAATAAAGAGAATAATAAAACTCACAATTCAGATTTGAATCACTCAATTAGGCCAAATATTGAACCCTATGTGTGAATCTTGGTGAACTAGGGTAGATTTTCAGTATTTTTTCACAATTGCAATTTTTAGGATAAAATTGAAAATATTGAATAGTGGAGTAGTGATGAATGTTAAAACACATCATGTTCAACTTGAATCATTCAATTTGAGGATGTAACGTTCTTACTAGAACATGAAGAATGTTTTTATTGTTGTGTTAGATTAAATAATGTGAATTTAGTCCTTGAATAAAAAAATGTAAACAACCATTCAATTTTTTCAAAAAAAATGCATATTATATTTCAAGCATAAATGTAATACATTATTCAATCATCTCTAAATTGGTCTATCAAAAGACCCCAAGCTTCTCCAACATAGTGAAAGTCCAAAATGATCAACGCATTTGATCTTGGAGTAGCTACTGACGTATAGAACCAGAGTGCATATACATATAAATTGCAATTCATGTAACTGACAAAAGGAAATTTTGTCTACAAAACAAAATACTAAGCAGGGAGAAAAAATATTTAGACCGGTACATAGTTAATTTTAGATGGGTTGCCCCAGAAAGATGAAGAAAATACCACTTTTGTATGGTTTTTGTTTTTGGAAATATCTACTTTATGTTTTCTGTAAGTTCAAATATGAACAGGGTATGTTTTGATGATTATAGAAAACTAAAATAAGTAGCTTTTAGGACAGTTTGAAGACAGGACAAAACTATCTTCTCAATAGTCCGTGGGCTACAAAATGTATATCATTATTTCAAACATTCAAATTTCATATGTAAAGAAAAATTTCATGGAAAGAAAATCCAGTCATAACACAACATTACAATACCATGACAATTGAATGTAAGAAATAAATAAGTCATATATACTAAATGGTATAATTCACCATACATATTACACCAAACAGTATAAAAATTTATTAATGAAAGGAAAAATGTTTACAAATCCATGGGGTACACCAGTCCTCATCCCTAATCCATAACATTGATGGACAGAATCCCATTTGTGTGAATCCCATGAAAAGTGTACTTGTACATGAGGTTGTAGGTTATTATACAAATAGTGAAATCTAAATTTGGTCCCACTCTCCATTTAGTAAGAGGTTGAGTCTAATCACTTGATCCTGAAGTTGCCTGATATCTATAAGAAAAGGTGGGACATGTATATGAAAATACCTCCTTAAGATTCTCATAGCCTTCTATGTTGGACTCTAGAGAATTATTCTTCTTTACAATCTCGGGAGGTATAGAACGCATTGCAATTAGTCCAAAAGTAACCATGAAACTTTCAACTGAACAAGGAATTTCCACATAAGATTCACCATGTATAATGTTTCGAGACCTTATGTGGTTGAAAACTTTGTAGGAAAGAAGTTGGATATTGTGACGATGTACTTGGTTGGGTTGCAATACTCCGATATATGATGCCAATGCATTCTGTGTTCCATATTCTCTATAGGCACCTAATCTAGTAGTCACAACTTCATTGTCACCTTTTGTTGCAAGAAGTTGAAAAGTGGTTTGCTTATCATCATTAGTAGCAATAAAATGATAAAACAAAAATTCTCCTTTTCGACTCCTAGTGCCCCACCTTTTAATAGAGCTCACAAAAAAGGAAACATCAACAATTCCTACAACACAACATAATATAACATTAGATACTCTAAATAAATTTTTAATATATGAGTTAGAGAATACATATTAAAAGATACGCGTGTATCCTCACCATCAATTATTTTAGTTGGTATCAACAAAACTTGTTTTGTGTAGAACACCTCATGCGGATGCAAATTCACACCTTTTGGAATATAGTGGCCTTTACCAAAAAAAAATACATGATTTTCAAATATTCTTACCCAACAAAATGTTCCACTAGTTGAAACATCTACTAAACAATCGAACACTTCTACAGGATATGGCATTTTCAATGACTCATCTTCAGACATTCCATACAATTTTCTGTAATAAATATAGACATACATGCCTGCCGTTATGGTAAAATCAAATGGATTTGTGTTTCGCACCAATATCCCATCCATTTGAATGAATTTCTTTCTACCAATCTTCAAAAAATGACCATTTTTAGTTAGTAGGGAAGTCACATGTAGACAAGATCCCATATAAAACCCTCACTTGATGACTGCAATCGAGTGTTTTTTATGATTTTCATTTGGCCCACTTGAAGGTAATTGTGATTTTATTTCAAAAAGTGAAGGATGGTGCAACATAATATTTCCACTTTCATCTACATACACCATTTGAATAGGAAGGACATCATCCATAGTATGTGTCCATGTGCCATTGGTACTAACAGTGTAAACAATTGGATCATCACCACAAGGATCCAACGTGCCAACTCTACATTTCATGTATGTGACTCCTCTATAACTTTGCAGACAATGATTTCTTCTAAACCATTTTCTCCTTTGAGAAGAGCAAGTGTATCAAAGTTTGGAGCCTTGCCCTTAACATACTACATAATTGAACGACCTCGGAGTTGATAAGGTATTTCCATATCATTAGGTTGGTTCTCAACATCATTACTATTGGATACGTCATCATCACTCCAACAATTAGTTTTTACAAGTCTATATAATTTATGTGATTTTTGTCATTATATAGACAATTGTTGCTTCATTTTCCGTCTCTTTTCTCTCTAAGCATCCTCTTCAACACTTATTCGAATAGCTTCTTCAACAATCTCTGGAGGAAATGACTTTTGTTCTTTATGTGGCAATAGAACATGCTTTGTATTGAACATGATCAAATTTATAAGTAAAACTTCACAATCATGACAGGAAGCCAAAATTCTTACACAAGTTACACATGATCTCTTAATTGGAAAGGAATAGTGAAAAAATGGAGTATTTATAAAGGCATAATATAAATAATACATAAATTATAACCTTTGGTTAAAACCTTCGATTTATTTTCTCCTTCCAACCAAGTTTTTAGATTCGCATACATATCGTTCAAACTAATTTCTGCAGCAAATAATAAAGGAAAAAGTTAATTACTCTACATATACAATATCTGATAAATCATTTTATAGACTGCTTAAATACAAAAATTGCACATGGGTGGCTAGTGGGGGAGGGTTTATCTTTGACCCAGGTGGAATATCATCTATTCTTATGCTTGGGATTCGGCAAAAAAATGAATAATCAAGTATAATGGATATTCTTTGGGGACTATTGGATTGTCATCTATAAAATGTGCAACATTCAGGAAAGGAGAGATATTGATCTTGGTAGAATCCAAAAAAGAGTGTTATCATTCATATCAGACTTGGAATTGGTATAATTTTATCATATAAAGAGAAACAACTATCAATTGGCTGAAAAATGGTCCATTACTACACCAGTCGATTAACAGGGGAAAACAATTAAAAATAAATAAATAAATATTGTTAGTCTATCACTATACCATCAAATTTTTTCATAATATTTCAAGGCAATCAATTTAAGTTTTATTGCAAACATGTTGATGGGTTCATATATTTTGTTCAAGCAAGGTAAGAATGTAATTTTTTTAGGCACAAAAATTTTGAAAAAAAAAATCTTACCAGACGTATTAGTACACCATCGATTTTGCTCACAAGATTTCAACGTTGTAATGAAAAAAAAATATAATAAATAAAGATTAATAATTGAATAACTAATACTTAATCCAAAGACACCTTGATAAAAGGTTATGCTCCTTTATGGAAGGGAACCTAGTATGGATATTTATACAAGCATCATTCTCACTGTAATGCGATCAATTTTCAATTATTCATTTATATATTTATCCATTTATGGATTTCCTATCATATTTACATTGGATTTTCCTATAGAAACAAATTTTATTTGTTCCAGCGGTATCAAATCCATTCTGATACAGGTTATTGGCCACACCATTCATTCATACATTCTCTCAAATACTTGGTCTTTGACTAGTGCTGGATTTTGGCTACATAAAGATCAGAAATTACATGAAGAAAAAGTATTTGGCTATGAAAATTAGATTCAAGAAATCAGAACTCCAGTGAAAGGGGAAAACAAAAATAAATTATGTGTCGCTCCAATATTCATTGCTCCTCCACTATTGGTGTACTCCTAGACTTATGCTTGCTTCCACTTCCTCTCATTTGTCAACAACACTCTTCCCCACCCTTTTCGCCTATGTTCAAACCCACATCCATCTCGCAAGCATACCCCCAACTCCCTTTGTCTGTCTCCATCCCTCTCCCCTTGCTCACATGCATTTCCTCCTCACGGTGTATGACCGCTCCTATACCCTTTCACCCTCTCTCCTGGCTCCTTTGATTGCTCGCCACCCTCCTCAGTATGCTCTCGCATTCCTTGCTCCTCCTCCCACTGCCACGTTAGCCCTATAATCATATTCTTCTCGACGCATCTTCATATCGACTTCCATTCCTCCATGCACTCTTGCTCCTTCACCCCTCTTATGCATGCCCTACCTCCTCTCCTCCCCATGTTCTTCAACGCCCATCCCCGACCCGCTCTCTACACACCTCCACATACTCCACTACAAGTTGCACTATTGCACATCACCTCTCACTCACTCATTCTTCTCTAACCACGCCCACACATTAGAATATTAAAGAAGTTGGCCACACATTAGAATATTATCATATATAAAGTGCATAAGGAAACGATTTTTTGGTTGGATTTAAAAAGAAAAAAGAGTAAAAGGAAGAATAGAGTATTGAAATATAAAGACAAAAGTTGTAATCAAAGCATCTTAGAAGAAAGATTGTAAAAAATTGTGACAAAATAAAATGGAGTCTCAGGACGAAAAACAAGGAAGATTTCAAAGCACTTTTAAAACTTATGTTTTAGTGTTATTTAAATTAAAAGAAACAATTAGAGGGAAAGACATTAATATTTCTATTGCTCCCGTCGATCGAACACAATAATTATATTAGTGTTGACCTTTCTAATGAGATAGCAATTCCATAATCAAATATAGGTTAAAGGCTAGACTTTTGGAATAATAAAGAATATGAAATAAGCAATTTACAACTGAAAATTGGAGATTATACTTGTGTCTCGCAATTCATAGTTAAATCCTTGTGCAGCAATGATGGTGACCTAATTTTGGGGTTACCATGGATAGAAAATTTGGGGACTTATATCTTAAATGTGGGAAAGAAGTTTCTGACATTTCCCTACAAAAAGAAGAAAAACACATTGCATGATATTAACATAAATCCATAATCATAAGTCGCATCATTCGAAGAGTTCAAAGAAATATCAAAATTGATTTTGCATGAAAATGAGAAATCAATATAGACGATACAGAAAGAATTCAAAAAAATGTCATGAACAAAGAAGAAGAGATCTCTTGTCTAAGAGATCATAACCAGGAATTACTTCTGCAAATCAAGAAGGAAAAGGATAAATCTTAACATAATCAAAAGTTAGAAGACAAGAATTGAGATCTTCAAAAATAATTATCAGGCAAGGACGAAGAAATATATTCCTTAAAAAGGGATAATGAGGAATTGTTAGAGCAAATTAAAATCTTAAAAGAAAGAGAACACAAACATCACAATACTCAAAAGGAAGTGGAAAATTCAAACTATGAGGAAGAACTCTTACGCTTAAAGGAACTTAATTAGGACATACTTATACAAGTTAGGAAACTAAAGCACAAGAATAAATCTTTACAAGAAAAACTAGATTGTAAAGAATCAATTATCGACAAAGAAGCAATGATTGACGCAATAGACTCGAAGCCATCAAAGGCTCAAATTTAAACATCAGAAAAGGGAAGCAATACAAAACTCATCAATGCTCAAATTTAGAAGAACGATCATATTGTCACATCAATACAAGCATCAACAGAAAATGGCTCCAAAAAACAATCACAAAAAACATTAGAAGCGCCAAAAGGTTAACTTCCTCAAAAAACTTCATAAGCAATTCGAGTACCGTGTCTCCATCCAAATCACAAGAGTCATTATGATCAACGACAAGGACAAGAGGAAAATTACCAGTATTATTCCTACAAAGAGCAAATACCAAATCAACAACTCCAGAAAATCGATCATCAAACAAGTCCATTGAAGGTAAATCTTAAATTGACCACTTCACAAATGACAAAATATTTCCACGCTATATTTAAAAGAACCTATCGTCTCATTTCGTCAAGTGTCGCAACTACCAACACACAATGCCACAAGGAAGAGTTACGATCAAGAACAAGGGACAAGGTCTTCCATAATTATGCTTCGAGTACAAATCAATTCTAAGGGACAAGAAACGTAATGAAAAATATATATATAATAAATAAACTTTAATAATTAGATAACTGATACTTAATCAAGAGACACCTTGATGAAAGGTTATGCCCCTTTATGAAAGAGCACCCAAAATGGTATTTATACAAGCATCATTCTCATTGTAAAGGGATCACTTTTCAATTATTCATTTATATATTTATCCATTTATGGAGTTCTATCATATTTACGTTGGATTTTCCTATAGAAACAAATTTTATTTGTTTCAAACTTGGTCCAATTTGGTTTGATCAAACACCCGATGTGTTGAATCAATTGGATGATAAGCAGTCCATCACTACACATGTCGATTAACAGAAAAAAGTAAAAAAAAAATATTGTAGTCGATCAACATACCATGAATTTTTTTCATACAATTTAAACGCAATCAATTTTGATTTGATTTCAGACTTGTTGATGTGTTCGTGCATTTTGTTCAGGTAGGGTAAGAATGTTAATTTTTTTAAGCACAAAAAACTAAAACTAAAAATACCTACCAGTCATATCACTCCACCATCAATTTTTCTTAGAGGATTTCAATGTGGTCCTATTTGGTTTGATCAAAGATTTGATGCGTTGATGAGTTCACATATTCCATTCAATCAGGGTAAGATCTAAAACACGACACGAGTTTGCATATTTTGTTTAAGGTAATATATAAAACAATATGTAATTTTTTTAAGCAATAGAGGGTTCCTCTGCAATACATATTTTGTAAGCAATAAAATGTTCCTCTGTACTTACAATCAGCTCTGAAATATAAAACAAATTTGAAAATATATAAACTAGGGCACAAAAAACTGGAAAAAAATGTTTGACAATTGATCACGATAGCATCAATTTTCTTAAGAGGATTTCAACAAAATCCTATTTGGTTTGTTCATAGACCTAGTGACAAGCTCATAGATTTCGTTCAAGCAGGGTAGATTCAAAAATACATAGATTTCATTTGCAAACATATTTTGAGTTTGAAAATTTTGGGAAAATAAAAAAATATGCAATTGGAGGGATTTTTCCATTGTTTCCCACTTTTGAAATTTTTGAATTGACCCCACATTGAATCCTATGCTAAACTCCACGTTGTTTCTTATGCAACCAAAAAAAAATTCAGAGGGAAATAAGGGTTTAACTAAATACTTGATTAGTGATATTAATTAAATTTTAATTCATTTCTTATTTAGGATACACTTTGGGGGTGGTAATATCTTATGCAGGGAATGGAGAGGAAGGAATGGGGGAATAAGGGGAGAGGGGAGTGAAACGGAGGAGCTAAACGTGACTCCGATACCACCTAAAGTGGACAAATTCTGGAACCCAAAATATTTTGAATAAACCCATAGTAATTGATAAATTGATATATTAAAGATGATTACAATGAGAGAAATAGCCTAGTATTTATAGAATGGATGGTGACTTTTATGAAAATTCTCGTCTTATAATATGTAGTTCACAATTAATTAATTATTAAATATTATTTATTATTAGTAGCTATTTGATTATTTTATGTGCGTAACATCTTATCAATGAACTTTTTCATCTCTTAATGCTTCACCTGTAGTGTCTTCCACCACTCCCCAATGTTGTCCATAAATAACATCTAAAGGTGAAGGTGGCAAGTATCCAAAACAAATTTCAAAACATGACTTACTAATGGAAGTGTCAACTGCTCTATTATAAGAGAGTTGAATTTAGGTCAAGTTTTCATCCCAAGACTCCAATTGCTTCTAATTGTAACCCTCAAAAGTTACACCAAGGTCTAGTTGACTACTTTTTTCTACCCATATGTCTGTGGCTGAAATGTTGTAGATCTCTTCAACTTCATCTCCATTTTCCCCCAAAGTGTAGTCCAGAAGGCGCTAAGAAATTTGGTCTCCCTATCTGAGATGATGTTGTTGGGTATCTCAAAGTGTACCTAGAATTTTTCAAAGAATATACTTTATACTTCCTGTGCTTCGATGGTGTTTTTACAAGGCATAATAAAGCACATCTTTTTGAATATTTCAACTACCACAAATAAATCCATGGAGACACTCTCCCATGGTCTCATAGGAACATGTAAGTGGTGGTATAGACCTTGCTTCCTATTACTTTCCTTGCTTATACAACAAAGTTTTCATCCTATGATAAATCAAGCTACATATTCTTGCATTATAGGCTAATAAGCATGCCTCTATAATTTTGCAATTGTCTTCCCTAAACTAAAATTCCCTGTAACTTTGGAGGTGTGTGCCTCTTTGATAAGTTGCAATCTTTCACCTTTAAGGACATAGAGATTGTCCAACCTGTAGAGTAATCCATCATGGAGATGATATTCATCCTTGCTATCACCTTCTTCTACACGGAATTAGCCTTGTAGCTTCTTAAATACCTCCTTGAATTCCTCATCTTCTATGTATTACTTCTTATATGCATCATGGGTGAAAGGCTTTAAATGCATAAGAGTTCCCAAAGTTGTAATCTTGGTTGTAATTGGTCTTGAGAGCATGTTTTCTAGCTTGTTTGTACTTGTTTTCTTATATTTGATGATTAGATGTATTTTTTGTAAAAATCCCATCCACTTATAATTTGTGTTCTGGTGTAGCTTACTCTTGGCTTGCAAATACTACATCGGCTAGTGATCAGTTTGAATGAGCATCTTTGTGCCCATCAGATAGTGCTTCCACTTCTTAATAGCTTGAACCAAGGCATAAATTTCCTTATCATATGTAGGGTAGTTTAGGACATTTCCATGGAACGTTCAGAATGATAACATACTGACCTCCCTCCCTACATCAAAACCACTCCCATAGCATACCCACTTGCATATGTCTTCAATTCGAAGATCTTATAAAAATTAGGCAATGGGATAACTAGTTCCTAATTCAACTTTCACTTGAGTTCTTCAAAGGCTTCATGTTGACTCTTCCCCCCTTGGAACCCCTTGTTGTTGGATATTATGACATGAAGGGGTCAATTCAAAGCCAAAAAGGAATATATAAAGTTTTTAAGGTATTGTGTCTCCCCCAAAAAGCTCCTAACTTCAATGATGTTTATAAGAGTGATTCGCTTAGTGATGGACTACTTCTTTGCATGATCAATCTTAAGTTCTCCTCCACCAATCACATGCCCCAAATACACCAAGGAATATTGCAAAAATTCACATTTCTTAATATTTTCCAACAGTTGATGTTTTTCAACGTCTCCAACACCTACTCGAGCTGAGAGATATGCTCTTCCAAATTATCACTATAAACCGATATGTCCTCTAGATAAGCAATAACAAACGAATATAAGAAATGTTATAATACACCATTCATCGATGACATAAATGAAGTTGGTGCATTGCATAAACCAAACAACATTACTATCCATTCATATATACCTTGCCAAGGTTTGAAGGTGGTCGCCTAGGTGTCTTATTCATTCACTAACAACTAGTGGTATCCTGATTTGAGATCCAACTTGGTGAAGTACTTGGAATGTTTCAAATGGTACAACAAATCATAAATCCTAGTAAAAAGGTATTAATTCTTGAGTGTGATCTTGTTTAGTTCTTTGTATTCAATGCACATCCTCTAAGTCCCATCGTTCTTGGGTACTATGATGATAGGTGACCCTCAAGGTGGGGTGCCTGGTTGGATAATCCCCTACTCCAACAACTGTTGCAACTGCTTCTTCACTTCATCTGCTTCTATGACAAACTGACTTTATAGTCTGATGTTTAACAATGGGGAATCTAACAATAGTTGTATCTCGTGCTCCACCTCCCTATTAGGAGGTAAACACTTCTATGTACTCTTGCAAAACGTTCTCCAACTAGTGTTTATGCTCTTTGTTACATCCCTTCAGGGATGCCTTCTCTTTTACTAATTCATCTTCTTGTTAATTTTGTCTTAAGAAAAACATTACAAACTTCCAACTTGAACTGATCAACTTTTTCATTTGGTCAACACTTACTAGAGAGATCTTTGATTTACTCTTGTGCATGTTGATAATGAAGGATTTCCCATCCTTGATCAAGTGTTATTGGTTGTATCTCCTCATGAAAACTGCACCCCTCATATACATGTAGGGGCTTCCAAACACTACACTACAAACATCCAAGAGTACTACGTCTACTTCCACCTCATCAACATACTCTGCAATTATGGAAAACTTGATCTTACACTTTTAAGTGCCTCTAATTTTTGCATCCTTATTTACTCATCCTAATGGTAGGAACTGGGATGATCATGTACATTCAATCCAACTTTACTTACTAGATTCTTTGCTATGAGGTTTGTCTATGAACCAAAAATAGAGTGTCGATCTTGGTCTTCTTGACCTAGATATTGATTCGGAAGAGTTTTGTCATATCTTTATCTTCCTTAGGGTGAATGCTACTCAAATTGACCTCTATTTGCTTTGTTGTATATATAATCTTCTCATCCACTTCCTATCTGGTTTCTAAATCCTTTCTTGAATCTGTTGGTAGAAGCTTCCTTTTATTGGAATCCTTCTTGTAGTTCTTGGGGTTTAGCTCTAGATGTAGCTACTAGCTTCTAGCTTCTAGCACTTCTCTTTAGTGTGACCATCGATGTTAGAATGCATGTACTGGTTTTTCAAATCATTGCACTAAAGTGTCATGGTTGTAGTCTTATTCTCCTTTCCCTTCCACTTCTTCTTCCCCTCCTCGATAGTATCTCGACTATCTTTCTATTTTGAATCACTTGGTTGTCATTTCTTCTAGCCAATGTTTTCCGAGTATTGTGCTTGTACACATGCTTCATCAATTAACTTGGGCTTGAACAAAATCACTTTCCTCTATATGTCACTATGTAATCTCATACTTGAGGAGTAGATCTAGGTTGTTGGGTGAGATACCGAGCATGATAGCTATCTTCTTGAACTCGGTGGTGTATTCTTGCACACTCAGCCCCTACCTTTTCCTGAAGTAATGCCAACAGATCCACTGGTCCTATACATACTTGATAAGGTAGAATTGGGACTTTATGAGGGTTTTAAAATCCTCCCACTTAGTTACTAGTAGAACATTATCCATCCTAAGTGCTTATATGTGGTTTTCCCACCAAGTTAATGCACAATCCTCTAACTTCGATTAGGCAAATAAGATCTTTTGATCCTCGGCTATTTGATGGATACTAAAATAAACTTTTAGACGTTGCAATCAATAATTTAGTTTTAAATCATTGATATCACCTTGAGATGGCTTGAGGTTGAACTTCACTTCCATCATGAAGAGATGATAGGAAGGAATATTAGTGTTGGAACTCACCTGCTTTTTCTCTATCTCTTTTCAAGGTCGCTTTTGTCTTCTAATTTCCCATCTAGTCTAAAATATGAGTTAGAGCCTCCAGAATCCTCGAAAGGTCTGAACTTTCTCTCCAAATCCACCGTGAGGATTGACATATTGTGTGATATATTGACAACTTGTGTTTCCGATGTTGAAAATTGTTGCTCATAATCGTTTGTTGCTCCTTAAACAGACGCGTCCGACATGGCTAGGGTTTTAAGACTTTTTTTTCATCAACTATTGGATCATGTGATTACCCATAAAACCTAAAGAAAAAATACTATGCTACCAATATGATCTATAAACTATCATGGATATTCTAGTGGATCAGTTTGTCACAACCAATATTACAACTTAGTTTATTGTGTTAATTTAATTCCATAAAATACTGAATATAATGGAGTTTAAAGAGAAATAACTAGAAAAAATAAGTACACAATCCACACAATAACACAACATATACCCTAGGAAAACCCACTATGGGGAAAAACCCAACCACAAATGAATACTATGCCTTTCCCTTCATATCAAAATGCAAATACAAAGGAAATGACACTCTCTATGGTGTTACCTATGGCTCTACAGAGAATGGATATTACAGGATGTCATATCTCCTTTGTTCTACTATAATATCCACTCCCTTGTTGTTTTATAAACTATGGAATAATACAATAACATTGAAAGAATGTAACCCTTTCTTCTCCCAACGGCCTGGTATTTCACATAGCATGATATCCCTCTAGGGTTAATTTTAGGGTTTTTTCATGCCCCAACTCCTTATTATGGTTACAGTTTTTCACATTCTAGAATGTTCTATAAATTTAACACATGACTAGATCCACATGTGTAAGAAATGAGAGCTAACATGGAATCCACTTAGTACAATTGTGGTCAATTGAGTAGGTCAACTTGCGAAGGCATAACTTCTTCATACATACTCCAATTGAGGCAAATCTTGCACTGTTGGAAAGGTCTTGGTGTGTAGAATGTAAACTTTTAATATAGGTTTTTTCACTAAAAACTAACATTTAATTCCTCGAAATGGCCCCAAAAATTTTCAGACGGTTTTTTTACCCCAAATCTAAAGAGTGAGACCTACCCATAAATGGGCCCTACAAGCCAATTCATCTAATCTTCTATCCCTGAAACCTCCAAATAGGTGACCAATTATATATTGATCCATTTCATATCAGTTTCAAAGGATTCTAGGGAGGTTTCTTTGCCTTTGTTAATGACTGGTGGAGTGACTGTAGTGAAGGTTTATCTACCTTTCTCTCTTGATGATGGCACATGGGGTTCTTTTATGAAGGGATCCCCACCCATAAGAAAATATAAGCAGTGCTTCCAAGTTATATATGGTGAGGAGGCCATTGATATTCCTTTTGAGTGGCTTGTTAAGGTTTTAAATATGAAGTGATCCAAGGGTTTTCATGGTTATTTTTTTGGTTGAAATCCTTCTCTTCCCAAGTTGAGCTCTTGGCTTGGTGATGTTTGGGCTTAGCGATATTTGTTTTGGTTAATGCTCTAGAGTTGATGCAGGGGTCAAGGTTTTTTCTTCCGAGAAACAAGGAGGATTCATATCTAATCGAATTTGAGGGATTAGATGTGGCTCTTAAGTTTCACATCCCCGCCCATCAATCTAAACAATGGACGAGGACATTTATGAATATATTGTATCGTGTCCATAATATAATTCATAATCAATAAATGTATGTGAATTTTCATAAATGCAAAACACAATGGAATTAAAACTCTATATACACATACATCATGCATAAACAAGCATAGTAATCATAGGCAAAAAAATAAAATCATTCCACATTCATATACAAGAGAATACTTATCTTTTAATATTAAGTAACTATTTATGTAAGAGTGATTTTCCATCCAATTATATGAATAAACTGCATATACAACCACCAATTTGGGTTATTAGGCCACCAAGGAGAAGGAAAAACCTAAATGCTTATCTATCTCAACCCACAAACCATTTTGTCTCCTGATAAGCCAAACTTCCCACCTTTGAGCATTTACATGGATCTCATTCAGCCATCCCAACCATGGAACTCTTTTCTATTGTGCTACATAACATAAGGAGACATTTCCCTTCAATACTCCACAATTCCCTCAAAAAATCCAACCCTTACAGTGCTTACCTGTGTGTGCAGAAAGAGTCCAATATGTTATATGTTGTTGGAGAACCTCCTTTAATATTAATTCTTGGCTTCTCAAGCATTCATAAGTAGAAAAACATAATGGGTCAAGGTTTCTATTTTACCATCCTTTATGATCACATACATCCATTTTATTTCCTCTAATTTATGTATTTCTCCTTCCAATTTCAAATTTAGGATTGTTGCCTAGCCTAATAAAGGTAATGATAATGAACAACAAGAGAAAAATGCTACCTAATGTAAAATATTCATTAGAAAAATGGATGATAGACTCCAAAGGAGATGAGAGGATAACGAAAATACAACTGACATAAATTCTAACCATAGAAGAGAGGAATATTACAACATTCATAGAAGTATATTCATCAAATGCTTACATAACTACATGAGAACGATTCCCCACCAACCTCACACATGCATTCAATTATTGCATTTAACAAGCAAAATGAAATAATTTGCTCATTTAAGGCACATGGAAGAGAATGGAGGAGTTCTAAAGTTGACACTTGGCAATAGAGGATTTAATATCCCATAGTCCCCCTTTCCTCTTCCACTATAGTGGAATCATAGCCCCTCTATTTCTCTTTACATAGTCATCTTGGACCTTTTTTTTCCTAAATAGCATCCGATTTAGCATGACAAGCCATCCACATAGTCCATATAAAATACATACATCATACATGTCTATCCATTCACTAATCATACCTTGGCCTTAAGCTCCATGCTGGGAATCCATACTATCACATTTACATCATTTACATGATTATGGTTTAATACATTCAAGTAAAAACTGGAGGTATTACAATCCCCTCTCCTTGCAATAACACCTTCATCGATGTTTTCTCAAAATCATAACAAAAATGGATATGTCTCTCTCATGGAATCCTCCAACTCCCATGTAACCTCATTTGGGCCAAAGTGTTTCCTTTGCACCTTTACCTATATGATGGATCGGTCCTGAAGCAATGTTACCTTCTTGTCGAGGATGCATAGTGGCTTTGATTGTAACTCTCCCTCAGGTTCCACCTAGATCATTTACCGATTAATCACATGGTTAGGATCATGGACATATTTCTTAAGCAAAAAAACATGAAAAAAATTATAAACTCTAGTGTGAGCATGCAATGTTATTTTATATGCAACTAACCCTCTCCTCTCAAACACTTCAAATTACCCACAATATCTTGGTAATAGCTTGGAAAAATATCCAACTTCAAGGAAATTTTCCTTGGCCTCACTCAAAGGTACACATGATCCCCAAAATTGAATTCCCAATGCACTCGATTCTTATCTACATATATTTTTTGTCTATCTTGTGTTGCCTTTAAATTATGCATAATATTTGCAACCTCTTGTTTTATTTATTTATTTTGGTACTTTCTGGGTGGAATGTTTGAATGAATTGACTTGCAATGCCCATTTTAGGGGTAGGTCTCACTTTGTAGATTAGGGTCCATAAACTTCTGGAGCATGTTTAAGGGATTAAACGATGTTTTTTGGGGTCAAAATTTCATCATTTGTTCCATGCCCCTCAATGTTATTCTATAGTCTGGGACCTTTCAATGGTCCAATACTTGCATCAATATGGAGTCCATATGAGGAATTTATGCCTCTTGCAAGTTGACCTACCCAGCTAACCACCATGGTATTGAGTGGATTCCACGTCAGCTCTCATTTATCACAACAAGGATCTAGTCATGTGTGGACTTTTAAGAACAATCTAGAAGTTCCAAAAAATAACCATAATCGGGAGTTTAGGCATGCAAAAACATTAGAACTAACCCTACACGACTATCAAGCTATGTTAGATACTACGTCGTTAGGAAAAGAAGGGGTTCCCTTCTTATGATGTTATTATATTGTTTCATAGTTGAGAAATGACACAGGAGTGGATATGAGAGAATAACAGAGGAAGTAGGAGATCTTGTAGTATCCATTATGGCCGTAGAGTCATAGGTAACTACATAAAGAGTACCACTTTATTTGTATTTTCATTCTATATAAAAGGGCAAGGCATAATCCTCTTTTCTGCTGGGGTTTTCACCATATTGGGTTTTCCCAGAGTAAATCTTGTATTATTTGTGTGGATTGTGTATTTCTTTTCTCTAGGTATTTTCCTTTCTATTCCAGTTTATTTCACATTTAGTGGAAATAAGCTAATAAAAATAACTAAGTTGTAAGATCCATTGTGATGAACTATTCCAGTGGAATATCCACGACAGTTTACAAATCATTAGGAATATACATTCTAGTTTTATAAATAATAATTCCATCATCCTCCAAATGATAACCTTCATACCTCTTTTCCAAATTATGTTGTTGTTATTTGTCTTTTATTTTCACATACTGCTCATCTTCACCAAGAAATTCAACAATATTTTGCCTCAAATTTGATTGGAAAATTCTAATGGATGCCACTTTCATTGCATGCATTTTTCTGATGATTTCGTCAACCACTTTACTTTCTTTCCTCTTTATGTGTTTGATCTCAAAATCAAGCTCACAGAGAAATTTCAACCATCTAGATTTCCTTGGATTTAGTGTGGGATGTTCAAACAAATATTTCAGACCACAGTGGTCTATCCTAAGCTCAAATTTCCTTCCTATCAAATAGTGCCTCCACGTTTCAAAGAGTGCAGTATAGCAACAAGCTCTAAATCATGGGTAACATAATTATTTTCATGTTATTTTAGTTTCCTTGACTCATAGCATACCACATGATTGTCTTGCATAAGAACTCCTCCAGTATCTTGTTCACATGCATCAATACACACCACACAATCCTTTCTAGATTTGGAATTTTCAAAATTGGAGCACTTGTACGAACCTTCTTCAACATTAGGAAACTTTCTTCACATTTTTGTGTCCACTCAAATTTTATTCCCTTCTTTTGCAAAGAAGTGATGGGGTGTACAACCTTGGATAATCCTTCAATGAACCTTCTGTAGTAACTAGAAAGACCCGAAAAATATCTCACAACTGTCTCATTCTTTGGAGTTGGCGAATTCATAATGGCCTCAATATTTTCTAGATCCACAAATATCCCTTCCTTTGAAATAATGTGACTCAAATAATGAATATGTTTTTTTATAGAAATCACATTTGTTTAGTTTTTCATTCAACTTATGTTATCTTAGAACTTGGAAATTCATTCACAATCGTTCTTTATTCTTCTCTTCATTCTTGGAATAAATAAGAATGTCATCGAGGAAAACAAGAACAAACGTGTTCAGATACTTGCGAAAATACTATTCATGAGACACATTAATGTAGTTGGTGCCTTAATAAGACCAAATGGCAACACCATGAACTCATAGTGTACATACCTTGTTCTAAAGTTTGTCTTATGGATATCTTCTTCCTTGATTCTCGCTTGATGGTAACCATACCTCAAGTCAATTTTTGAAAATACCTTTTCCCCTATCATCTTATCAAAGAGATCATAAATTATAGGTAAAGTGTATTTGTTCTTTACTGTAACTTTATTCATCTTCCTGTAATCAATACATAATCTTTCTTTTCCACAAATAACATGGGTGATCCCCATGGAGAAACACTTAGTTGAATGTACTTATTTTCCAACAACTCGTGCAATTCATTTTAGCTCTTGCAAATCTAGTGTACTCCTTATGTAAGGTGTCTTAGAAACTATTGGAACTCCTACCACGTGATTAATGGTGAAATCAATGCCCATATTTGGAGGAAGTCTTGGCACTTAATTGGGAAACACATCCCCGAATTCTTGCAACATGTGATGGTCCTCCACCTTGGGAAATTCATTTTATGTTCTATATAATACATGGGTTGCATACAATTGGAAACCTTTTTTAAAGAACTTCTTTAGTTGCTAGGTTGAAATTTGTCTAATAGAAATTGCCTTTGGAATTCCCTTTACTATACTTGGGTTCCCTTCTTCATCAATACATTCGATGGTCTTGTTGTAGCAATCAATTTTAACTTTGTGTGCTTCCAACCAAATTATTCTCAAAACATCATAAGAACCAAGTGGTAAACTATTCAGATTTTCCCATGTGAAGAGTCCATCTTTTTTCTAATTGACTTTTATCCAGCACTTCATTAACTTTCCTCTTGGTTCCAATGGCTAGTTGGACCAGTCATGATTTACCATGATTTGTTTTCATAAAAGAACAAGTCTTAACAATTTTAGGAGTGATATAATTCTGAGTGGATCTAGGGTCAATTAAAATAGTAAATATTGCTTAGTAATTTTACATTCAACCTAAACCACAACATATTGATGGTTTGTTGTGATGTCCCAATAAAATATTTTTTGCAAATTAATAATTGTTTGGCCTATGTCGTTACTAATGTCTTGGGGAAAAAATTAAAGATAAAATGTGGAACTCCAAGGACCCAAGATGACATGGGATTCGAAATTTACATTTAAAGAGGTCAAAATATTTGCAAATATTTCAAATGAACTAGAAAAGGGTCCCACGTGGCTTGTAGGATGCATAGGTGGAGAACGGGACCACATGGACTAATATTATCTTGCGCCACATCATGAACTCAAGTTGGAGGGAGAAGGTAGCGCACTAGGTAGGTGAAGAGGCCTTATGACACATGTGAATAATCGTATGAAAAGTTATGACACCTATGACAAGATTCTATGACATTGTAAGAAGTGTAAGAGCTAAATTTAGACAGATATGACAACTATGACAAGTTATGACACCTATGACAAGATTCTATGACATTGTAAGAAGTGTAGGAGCTAAATTTAGAAAATTATGACAACAATGACAAGTTATGACAACTATGACAAGTTATGACCTATGAAGTTGTTGCGGCCGCAACTGTTTTCCCCAAATTTCTTAAATTTTGGTCCCCTCCTCATGATTTAGAGTTGTTTTTAATCATTTGGATCCGTGAATCCTTGGTCATGCTCTAGTTTTGGGTGATTTCTGAAAATTGACTCTCAGCCTGTTTCAAAAGTTGTCTTTGTTTGAGATTTTGGTGGGTCGTAGATGTGAGCTTGGTTTGCTAGTCGTGGATGAATCATATTTTGCTCCTTGAAGAAACCGTTGTTTCGAAGGTGAAACAGGCTCGTGACCATTGTTAAATTTTAAGAGTTGTCCAAAACACTTAATTTTTTTATAGATCGGGCGTCAAAATTATGTTTGATAGAAGGTCGTTGTCCTTTCGTCTTTCGTCGTTGCGGCTCCCAAAGCAGTTAAGAACCCGAAGTGTAAATTGCTCTGAACACTGATGCGAGTCTGCCTTTAGTCGCGGGTCCATAGTATTTTCTCTTCCGCCGTTGCGGCTGTGCAAAGCTTTCGGCTTCCGATGTCAATGTCCTTCCGATTCCCGATTGGGAATTTTCCCGCCCTCCGATCGCATGTCCGTAACCTCTTTCTCTTCTGTCGTTGCGGCTGGGGTAGGGCTTTTAGCTTCCAATGCCAGCGCTCTAAGCGTTTTTTTCAAAAAAAACAAAAACAAAACAAAAAACAAAAGGTTTTACCGGTTACGGCCCGATCCACCGTGTATATTTTTGTATTTTTGACTTGAAGTATGATATGCACGTGCCTAATTAACAATGCAGGGTGATAAATATGTAAAGAGTAGTCACAATGTGATGCGCAGGTTCTTACCTCTCGTCTTAGCACTCACAAGCATCCAAATCATACAAGAAAATAAATACTAACTAAACTATCTCTAGAGAGCTGGGTATTAATTCATGATTAATGCACCCCTGTTCATGTGTTATGGAAAATCACAGATAGTTGTTCTTATAAACAAACATATAAACCTGAATAAAAGTATAAATGATAAGATAGCTCATCAACAGTTAAAACTACCATTACTCATAGTGGAAAAAGACATCATAAGGGTACTGAAGAACATTCAGACAAGAACATAGGTTCAAGAAATTAGAACGCTCTTACAGCTAATGAGACACAGCTGAAAACGAAATAGTTCACATTCAACATTGCTCATTTAATCACATTGACATATTCCACAGAGCACTTTCTCCAACAGGTAAAATTTGCAGTCTCTGGTTGTAAAACGAAATAGTTCCTCTTACAAGCATTAAGTAACAAGTTTTTCTAGGGAAAAAGCCCCTGTAAGTTCTAACTTTCCCATATTTAAGCTAAAACAGTTGACCCATGGGCTGCCCATAAGCGTGCGAACTTTCAGTTCCCCAAACGCTTCATATCCCTCTATCTTTTCTGTATGCACTCATGAACCATTTGGTAACTGATCGGTTTTTTGGTCTGCGCCTTTGTAGCTACTGCTTTTGTCTTCTACTCCACTTGTCCTCCTTGTGATCCTACCGGTTTTAGCTCTACCTTCACCAAACCACCCATCTCCCTTTGCACCGCCATAGTTTGACCAATCTCCAGAAACCACCTACAATCAAACGACGTACATCATTCATCGGGATTGCATTCAAATCATATCAACTAAAATGGCTAAGCATTAAGAGAGGCCATGTACAGCGTTATTGCCACAAGGCTTAACAAACGCCGGCACCACTACTTCGTCTACCTATGGGTTCGAAGGAAAACAACCAGGACAGGCATCGGAAGCTAAAAGCCTTGCAGAGCCGCAACGGCGGAAGAGAAAATACTACGGACCTGTGACTAAAGGTAGACTCGCATTGGCGGTCGGAGCAATTTACACTTCGAGTGCTTAACTGCTTTGGGAGCCGCAACGGCGGAAGACAAAAGGACAACGGCCTCCGATCAAACATAATTTTGATGCCCGATCTATAAAAAAATTAAATGTTTCGGACAACTCTTAAAATTTAACAATGGTCACGAGCCTGTTTCACCTTCGAAACAGCGGTTTCTTCAAGGAGCAAAATCTGATTCATCCACGACTAGCAAACCAAGCTCACATCTACGACCCACCAAAATATCAAACAAAGACAACTTTTGAAACAGACCGAGAGTAAATTTTCAGAAATCACCCAAAACTAGAGCATGACCAAGGATTCACGGATCCAAACGATTAAAAACAACTCTAAATCATGAGGAGGGGACCAAAATTTAAGAAATTTGGGGAAAACAGTTGCGGCCGCAACAATTGGCGACTACCTGGTGAACCTAGACCTATGGACAATTTCTTCCTTGAGTAACAAACTGTTTGATAATAAAACCACCATGTTGAATTCTTCTAGATATATGGATTTCCCAAAGGCAATATATGTACTTTCAAACATTGAGGGTAGTCCAATTTAGGAAAATGGAAACCAAGATTTCAAAGTCAAGATAACTCTTTCGATGCCAGGAGTATGAGTTTCATTTTTACCTCTGTCTTTGGGTAGCCTCCAGCTTGGACACCATAGGATCGTAACATCTGGTAAACAGAAATATTCATTTGTTCCTCATTCCCATGCCATTTTGCACTTTTTTGTGTTTTTGGACTTTTGTCCTTTGAGTCTTCCTCATGCCTTTCTTTCTGAATTTTTATGCAGGATCCTCTATCCATAGTTTCATTTTGTGTGAGAGATGTATTTAATTTTCAGCTCACGGATGGAGAGGAACTTTTGGCAATTTTATACTCATATGATTTAGTACTTTGTTTTGATATACATTGCTTCCTTAGGAGTTTTGACTCTTTTAAGCCTTTTGGCTTTCAATTCTTGGCATGGGATCATTTATATATAATATAATGTTTACCCTGCTTCCTTTCCATGGGTCTTTTTCTGTCACCCCCTAGGACATTTTTTAAGTGTGAGAGGGATGGAGCCTCGAAATAGTATTCCAGACCCTTTAATCTTGAGTTACTTTATAGGGATTAAGCAGGACTTCAATGCGTTCATATCCATTTAGGAAAACTGCTAAACTACAAGAAATTCCATCAGACAAAACCATAATACACAGTCTTATAATCAAGGATTTTAGTCAGTCCAGAATTCTAATGCTCTCCATGCAACCAAAGCTTGCTTATTTTTATTAAATTCAAACAGAAAATTTAAACTAAAACTAAACTAAACTTCATGACTCAAAGACTCAAAAAGACGACCAAACCAGATTATTTATATACAAGACAGCAGAACTCAAACAGAACTCAGGAAAAATAAGGCTTGAGAACCAAACCATTCACTGGTAAGTTCTCTTCCCACCCCTGGAGATATTGCAACTTATAAGTAGAAGGGCCAAGCTTTGCTGCAATCTGAAAAGGGCCTACCCACAACTGCTGGAATTTAGTATGCTTTCCTTTCTCATCATGGGGGTGATCCCATTTGAGAAACAAATCTCCTACCTCAAAATCTTTTGTTCCTGCCTTATGTTTGTTGAACCATCTCTTTATCACCTCTTGCTGTTTCTTAAAGCGCTCTCTGGATTTAGATCGAGCTTCTTCCGCTTTCAGGAGATTATAGATCCTTATTTTCAAAACTTCATCATCCGATCCTCTAGACTCTTGAGCTATCATGGAAGAAGGTAGCATGATATTGGGAGGAAGAATGGCTTCTTTACCGTAAACAAGGGTATATGGAGACACTCCTATCGAAGACTTAGGGGTGACTCTATCAGCCCAAAGGGCATTTGGTAGCGCTGAGTTCCAACTCCTCTAGTTCTCCATTACAGTCTTTTTTAAAATTCTAATCAGATTTTTGTTAGAGGATTCAGCCAGGCCATTTCCTTGTGGATAGTAATTAGCAGAATAACGCAATTTTATTCCTTTATCGTGAGCAAAAGCAGTTAATTTAATTGATGAAAAGTATTTAGCGTTATCAAAGACTAACGAAACTGGAACTCCAAACCTGGTCATGATATGATCTTGTAGGAAACTGATGACCGCGTCTTCATTTATCTTGTGCAACGGGACAGCTTCGACCCAGCGAATGAAATAATCGGTCGCGGTCAGAATGTACTTGCATTGTAGGGAGGAATTCAGTTTTATTTCTCCAATAATATCCAACCCCCATTGCTCGAACGACTCAGTGATCATCACAGGCTTTAGGGGTGTTGCTGCTTTAGGTTGTCTCCCACTACACCTTTGGCAAATATCGCACTTCCTGACATGTACGTGTGCATATTTGAAGAGCGTAGGCCAATAGTAACCGTCTCTGAGGATTTTGTGAGCTGTAGTATCTCCTGAATAATGTCCCCCAGCAGGCCCGTCATGCAAATCTATCGTTACTTTCTTCGCATCTTCTTTCTCTAAGCATCTAAGAAGAACTCCAGCATAATTTTTTCTGAATAATACTCCTTCAACAATTTGATAGGCAGCTGATTTAAGACGCAGCGCTCTTCTTTGCTTAGAATTCCAATGTTCTGGCAACAATCCTGCCTGCAGGTAATGCACGAGGTCCCTATACCAAGAATCGGGAGCTATGAACAAAGGGCATACATCCAACAAATGTAGTTCGGCCTCGTCTTCCCAGGCGTGTTCGTTATTGTTCCCATTTTCCATCATCAGTTTGCACAGTCCTTGCCCTTTAAATATAGAAGCTGGCTTAAATTCGAGGTCGTATTCTTGAAGAGCTGTTACCCAATTTCCCCTTCTTTCTCTAACTCCTTCTGTACAAAAAGGGACCTTACAGCTGGGTATGGTACGATCACCTTGGTTCGATTTTTTAATATATAAGGCCTAAATTGTTTCACTGCTTTGAATACTGCGTAAGCTTGTTTATCAATGGTTGGGTAATTTAATTTGGCCCCTTGCAGAACAGTGCTCATGAAAGATATTGGGAATTCATTCCCCCCATCTTCCTTTTGGGTAAGCACAGCTGCCAATGAATCATCGGATGCAAAGGTATACAAAATAAAGTCTTTGTCGAAATCTGGGATTTTCAGGGAGGGTGCGTGTGCAACAACAGTCTTGATTTTGCTGAAGGCGTTCTTTTCAATCTCAGTCCATTTGAATTGTGCATTTTGCTTCACCATTTGCTACAGAGGCTTGACAATCTGAGCGAAATCAAGCACAATTCTTCGCACAAAGTTAATGGTTCCCATAAATGATTGCATCCCTTTTTTATTATGGGGCAAGGGAATCTGTTCAATGGCATTGATCCTTTCCGGATCAATAGAAATTCCCTTCTTTGAAACTATGTGACCAAGTAACTTACCCTCCATGACAGCAAACACACATTTTTTGGGATTGAGTGAGATGCCATATTTTCGACAGCGTTCAAAACTCTGCCTTAGATGGAACGCGTGTTCTCCTCTCCTTTTTGATAATATTTGAATATCATCGAGGTATACCACCACACTACGTCCAACCAAACCGCGGAAAGCTATGTCCATAGCCCTCTGGAATGTGGCTCCAGCGTTTATAAGCCCGAAGGGCATTCTTCTGTACACGAAAGTTCCCCATTTGGACCTGAATGTTGTCTTCAACCTGTCTTCTTCAGCTACTAACACTTGATTGTAGCCCGAGAATCCGTCTAGTAAAGAGAATAGTTCAGACCCTGATACCATTTGTAGCAGTTGCTCCATGGGTGGGACAGGATAGTTATCTTTGTCTAAAGCACGGTTTAAATTTCTGAAATCCATGCATAGCCTGATCTCTCCAGATTTTTTCCTTACCGGTACCAGATTCGAGACCCATTCTGAGTGTCTGACCTTAAAAATAATTCTGGCATCCAATAATTTCTTAACTTCACTCTGAATCAGTGGTTCCAATTTTGGATGCATTTTTCTTAAAGGCTGCTGATACGGTTTGACGCCAGCTCTAACAGGAATAACATGCTTGATGATGCTGGTGTCATATGTTTTCAAATCTTCGTATGTCCAGGTGAAAACATCTTTATATTGTTTGAACAGACTGACGAACTTATCTCGTTCTGCTGGTGAACAACATTTGCCGAGATTCACGTATTTGGGATTCGTCTCAATCCCTAAATTTATCAGTTCGAACTGTAGAGTTGAGCTGTGAGTCTTCACGTTTGCTGGTCTTCTAAACTTTTCATTGAGATTGAACATTCTTTCTAAGGTTCTGACTCCTTTTGGGATGAAATTATCATATTTCATCTCGGCCTGATGTTCTTCATCATCTATAATCACCCCTTTAAATACCTCGTCGTTTGTTAAGCATTCTATTATCTGTTGATCATCGTCGAACACTCGTAGGTTGGTTATCATATCAGGGACCGAGGGCCTGAAAAGCAATTCAACAGAGCATCGATTATTAGTAGGCACAAGTCTAGTAGTGGATGTGGTCAACAAGTTAGCTGCTACATTTTTAAGTCTAGGAATTGAAACAATATTAAATGCGTTAAAACATTTGAGCAGATCCCATACCTCATTTTGATAAGCTTTCAGGTGAGGGGACACACAATGTATTTGGTTCTGGATCTGTTTAACAATTATTTCAGAATCTCCAAAAACTTTGAGATTACTTACCTTTAATTCAATTACTTTCCTCAAACCTTGCACCAATGCTTCATACTCAGCCGTATTATTCGTACATTCAAACTCTAATCTACAGGAAAGGAAATGTTTATTATTCTTGGAGTCGATCAGGACACAGCCGGCCCCTGACCCTTCTAACGTCTTAGAGCCATCAAAATACAAAGTCCAAAAATCGCTAACTACTGCATGTTCATCTATTCCTACTGCTAAGTTTACTATGTTACAGTAGATTTCATCAACCTGTGAAAATCGAAGGAGATCAGGCTGGGTGTCTAATGTGTTGCTGGCTTCTTCTGCTTGGTAATTTCTCAGTTCCAACTCAATAAAATAATTTCCCAACACAGAATCCACTGGTTCGTTCTTCTCCTCGAGTTGAGTAACGTTGTATTTCATGTGAGGCTCCCTCAAAATCTTAATTTGATTCGGACTTCCTTTATACAGTAGCCACAGATGTGACCAATCAGAAGCAAAATATCCATTTAGTTTGGCCGACCAATCTCTGCTCAGGACAAGACCATACGCGTCTGGTATATCAGCCACGACAATATTAATGACTTGGCACACTTTATCATTTGATGCCAAACAGAATAGGACATCCTCCATCTCACCAATTACCTTTACATCCGTCCTGTCCAACTGAACAACCCTCCACATGGATGGCTTAGTCTGCCCATTTATCTTTTTACAGACTGATATTGGCATGACATTAATGGACGCCCCTGAGTCTACTAGACAATTATGTACGTTGTGATTGAAAATTTCAAAAGTGAGGAGGAAAGGTGGTTGTTTGCTCTTAGACTTACCTCCAATGCTGGTTTCTCCAATTTCTTCTTCTTCCTGAGGTTGATTGACAGTGGGCATCTTCTCGTCCAATGCTTCAAGTGTTTTCAATAGTCTTTCTTTTTGCTGCGGCACTTTACACATTTCAAATAGTGAAACGTTTGCCCTCGCCTTCTTAATATCTTCCACGATGTCATAATCCATCTACAATTTAGTAGAATGTGGCTTATCAACATTCATTTTCTCTTCAGTGAGCTTGGCGAACGTATCAGTCTGCCTAGGATCCTGGCTGGTAATTGTGAATTCAGGAATTTTATCAGCTGCGGAATTATTTTGAAATTTCTTAACATTCTTTTGCAGCCTTTTGATCTTTGGGAGAATGAGACTGATTTCTTTAATTGGCCCTTGGCTCCTTGTTGTCACGTTGGTTTCCATGACGCCCTTGTAGCCCTGATTCTTTTCTTCTTCTGCATCAAATAACGAAACAGAATTCCACAAAACCATGGTTTCCTCTTCTTGTTCCTTCGTTGAAGTAGTATTTTCTTTTCCTTCTTCTTCTCCATCTTCTGTTAACTTAGAATCCAACAGCTGATTCATAACCAACATCATTGAGTTTATCCATTGAGGACAATTCCTTTCAGAGTGTGGTTGTTGGTGGAAAGTGCAAAAATTTTCCATTCCTACCTCTATTAGATTCATCGATGCAGCATTGTGAGGAGGAGGTTGAGACTGATTGTTATCCTCTCTTTTCTTATAATAGGGCTTATAGAACTTTTGTGTCTCCTTCTCTTTCTCCAAATCTATGATTTTGTTGGAAAGCTTCTGCATCATTTTTGCCATATTTTCAAAATCTGGCGATTTCTCTTCCTTAGGCTTAGTAAACAATAAGGCTTTCCTTCCCACACCTTTCTCTCCTGACTGTTCTGGATAATCTTTGATACTTTCTCTTTCAGCCTCCACTACTTCTGCCTCTGCATAGGTTTCTGCCAAAGTAGGCTTGGCCCTTATTTTGGCAAACATGGCCAACTCAGGGCCTAAAGCTAAAGTATAATATTCAATCAGGACCTTGTCCGGAGGTTTATCTACTTCAGAAAAATTCTTGAGATATGCTGCAAACCTTTGTGCGAAACTGTGCACCTTTTCCTTTCTCTCTTTCTTCAAGGCGCATAGTCCTTTCATCAGAGCTGCATGAGTCTTCTGAGTCGCATATTTACTCCTAAAGATCCTTTAAAAGGTATCCCAATCAAGGATAGAGTTTGCAGGCAACCCGAAGTACCATGATGCTGCAGCTCCTTTAAGGGTATGCGGGAACAGTCTGCAGACTACATCTTCATACTCCCCGGCCCTTAATCCTTCTATTGCCAAGTAAAAACTTTGTAGGTGGTCATCTACTAATATCCTCTCACTTGGGTCGAACTTGGGCAACATCTTGTCAAAGGCTTGAGGTAGATCATGTAATGGAGGTGTAAGGTTTAAAGGTGATCTGGCTCTCCAAGCAGGTGGTGGATTTGGTGGGTTTGGTGGTGGATTGGCATTAACGCCTGCCATGAGTCTGGGTGGAGAGTGAGGAGGTGAGCAAACAGGAGTGTGAGCAGGAGAACTACGAGGATTATCTGGGCCTTCTTGATCCAAAGGCAGTACAACTTTTTGTAAGGCTGTTTCCACAAGTTCTTCCCAGTCCCCAACCAGCACTGAGTCTTCCAATATAGGACGATCTTTTCTTTTATATTCTCTTATGGGCAATTCAGGGATGATCGACAATCCTCCAATCTTCTTCACATAAGCCTTGGTGTGTCTTCTCAGGTTATTAACAACCTCGTTGTCAACAGAAAACAAATCTTCTTTACTTCTTTCTTTTGGAATCGGAGTATGAAGCCCACTGCTTTCAGAACTGTTACCGATGGAATAATCTCAGGAAAATGGGTTTCCTCGGCCAGCCATGCACTGGCGGCCCTCCTTCTAGTGCCAGAAACTGTTGAGGCCTGGGAATTCGCTGGCAACAACAGCAAGGGATTCTCCCCAATCAGCGTTCCCAACTAGCCCGTGACTGTTTGGTATAGGGAATCCGTTCGGTTTGCGGTCCGGCTACCGTAGGTCAAAGTAACAAAAACAAAGGTTTTACAGGTTGTGGCCCGGTCCACCGTGTATGTTTTTGTATTTTTTTAATTGAAGTATGATATGCACGTGCCTAATTAACAATGCAGGGTGATAAAGATGCAAAGAGTAGTCACAATGTGATGCACAGGGTCTTACCTCTCATCTTAGCACTCGCAAGCATCCAAATCATACAAGAAAATAAATACTAACTAAACTATCTCTAGAGAGATGGGTATTAATTCATGAGCAATGCACCCATGTTCATGTGTTATGGAAAATCACAGATAGTTGTTCTTATAACCAAACATATAAACCTGAATAAAAGTATAAATGATAAGATAGCTCATCAACAGTTAAAACTACCATTACTCATAGTGGAAAAAGACATCATAAGGGTACTGAAGAACATTCAAACAAGAACATAGGTTCAAGAAATTAGAACGCTCTTACAGCTAATGAGACATAGCTAAAAACGAAATAGTTCACATTCAACATTGCTCATTTAATCACATTGACATATTCCACAGAGCACTTCTTCCAACAGGTAAAATTTGCAGTCTCTCGTTGTAAAACGAAATAGTTCCTCTTACAAGCATTAAGTAACAAGTTTTTCCAGGGAAAAAGCCCCCGTAAGTTCTAACTTTCCCATATTTAAGCTAAAACAGTTGACCCCTAGGCTTCCCACAAGCGTGCAAC
>LPNX010174447.1:39912-179761 GCA_001517045.1 Pseudotsuga menziesii | reverse complement strand
CCAAAACTAGAGCATGACCAAGGATTCACGGATCCAAACGATTAAAAACAACTCTAAATCATGAGGAGGGGACCAAAATTTAAGAAATTTGGGGAAAACAATTGCGGCCGCAACAGAAGTGTAAGAAGTGTAAGAGCTAAATTTAGATAGTTATGACAACTATGACAAGTTATGACACCTATGACAATATTCTAACATTGTAAGAGGTGTAAGATATAAATTTAGCGACAAGGGAGTTACTAGAAGGATGCCTCACCTAGAGAACTCGAATTGCATGAGGAAAGAAGGGACAAGTGGCATGGGAAATTGACTATTAACTCCTAATCACAATTAATTAGCAATTAATGACAATTAGTGAAGGAATTCATACTTTTGGAGGGAAATTGTCAAATGAAGGTATTAAAAGGATCGAATATCGAATTTGGGAAGGTTTTGGATCATTTTCACTTTCCTTGTGCAAATTTTGGAGAGCCTTGAGCTTCTATTGCTCGGTGGTTTGGAGGATCACCCAGCTAGTATGAACCAGTTTCGGTGGTGAGGTGCAAACTAGGATTCCTCCCTAGCTGGATTTGGAGGAGCTATCCAAGCTCTTCAATTGAGATTCAAAGAGTTTTGTTTGTAGGTTGTTCCATGTACATTTCAAGCATGTTATAGTCCTTAGTTCTTTAGTTCAGTGTCAGTGTGTTAACAATGGTGTTTCTAGTGTGTTTGGAGGGGACTGCTCACCTAGTTTTGGATTACAGTGTGGTGGATTATATGACCAAAAGATATCAACATTAGCTTGTTGTAGAAGTATTTTTTGCATGCCCAGTTGTTAGGGTTAACCTTGACTCAGGATTGAGTCATAGGTGGTTTAGGTCTAGCACATGGTTTGGGCACATGGTTTCTTGTAGCCCATGGTATTGTCCCACGGTATTGCATGTGATGAAGCCTTTATCAGGCTTGAGGATGCTCCATTCTAAAGTGTCCTAGAGGTGAGAGGTGGCTAGCTCGTTTGGACCAATTGGTGGTTTGTCCAAGTTAATGAAGATATTCATTGGTGTTGGTTTTTCCCTGCATGGGGTTTTCCAGGGTAAATTTGTGTGTCTAATGTGTGTTTGCTTTCTTATTGTTAATTTTCTTCTCGCATATTATTTAATGATGCTTTGTTAATTCCTAATAACTTGTGTCAGAGACTGGTTGTGCTCATTGATAATGTTGTAAGTGTAAGTGTGTAGAAGAATATCTTTGTAGATCTAATGCAGTTGAGCTTATTATTGCACAGAAGAAATCCCATATGTGTGAATGATTTGCAAGGCGTGAAGGATTTCTAAAGAATTTGAGTTGAAAATGTTGTCATCAGGACAGTCAAAAATCACTTATAAGAAAGGGCCCACACAGAATGTATAATAAGGTCATGTCATTATTGAAGGATCCATTGAAATAGAAAGGAGAAATCATGATATTCTCCTTGCAGTCACATAGCATGAGACAGGTCGGTACAAGATCTATCATATCCGTAGAGGTATCATCCATGAAGATGGTTGTTTGTTGGTTGCATGTGAGAGTTTCCCTATTTGGAGGTGTTTCCTGCCTCCTTGGTTAAAGAATTGCTGCCCAAAAAATGCTGACCATAGAGGGTCCATCATCACATGGGAACTCTCGAAGGAAAAATGACTCTGAATGAAGGCCGAAGGAACCAAAAGATTTGCCCACCTGAAGTGAATAATGAAAATCGATGGTAAAGCATCCAAGCTGTCCGAGAATCCTCCCTTGTGGGAGAGAAACGGTCATTTGGTGGGGAATTTGCTCAATCTTGTGTGAAGGAAAATTATTGGAACTATTGTTTTCATAGATCGAATGGGTTGCCTTGAAGCTTGTGCACCCAGGTTAAGAGAGAACAACATTGTGAAGGTATGACGTTGTGTTCAAAATAAAGAACAAGCTTTGGGTTTGAGACATTTAATAATTCATATGTGGGACATATATGCTTTTGAAAAAGGCATCACTTATGTGAAAATCTTTATTTATGTTTTAAATTTTTACCTTTTTCTTAAATTGAAAATTAATGGTGTTTTATAAAAGTCTTGGTGAGTGGATAAAGTATTGGTGGGACAATGAATATTTTTCTGAAGTTAATGGTGTTTTATAAAAGTCTTGGTGAGTGGATAAAGTATTGGTGGGATAATGAAGATTTTTGGCAAGGCATTATGTAAAAGGATTGGTGTGTGGGTTTAAAAAGATAAGCATGGAAAACATATAATTATAAAAATGGAAATTTTGTACATGAGAAGCGTGCTAATTATTTTATATTTTTTGTATTTGAGTATTAACAAAGTATTGTGAGGTATATGTCGGTAGTACTCGATACCTCAGCGTTTTTTGGCTCCTAGTTAAAAGTTGATTTCCTCAATTGCTAGAAGCACAAGGTATCCCTTTATGCAAAGAGAAGGGATGTTGCATCAAGTGTGGAATAAACCATTGGGTTGGTATAAGGGTGACGTGCATACTCGTAGGCTAACTTGATATAGATCAAAGAAGTTAAGTCTTCGAATGCGGGAGGAATGCGAGATGGTTTAATCTCAATTGTGGGACCAAGATTGATGAACCATGTATGTGAAGAGAATTCTTAGAGAACTGGAGGTTACAATGGCTTAGGACCCATGTAATCCGATTGGTAGATTCTTTTTATATGGATGTCAATGATAAGGTTGGTTCTAGGTACAAAAGGATCATGGCAGAAAATGAGTAAGAAAGTGAGCATGTAAAAGCGAGAGGATGTAGCAAGAAGTGGTGATGGTTAAGTCACCATGAAGACACATGAAAAAAAATTAATTAATGGAGTGGTTTGCATGTATATGGGCATATGGTTGTAAGACCTCGTAAGGCTTGCATACCCCTAGTAACTCACCGATAAAGTCAGGAGATAGACCTGGGTGATAGGGGGTGTAGATTCCTTGGTAAAAATTTGAATGGAGTTGGTGATTACTCCAAGTCAATTTTAAAGGGGGGATTTTTAGGGTTAACCTTGACTTGAGAATGAGTCATAGGTGGTTTAGGTCTAGCACATGGTTTGGGAACATGGTTTCTTGTATCCTATGGTATTGCATGTGATGAAGCCTTTATAAGGATTGAGGAGGCTCCATTGTAAAGTGTCCTGGAGGTGAGCAGTGGATAGCTCACTTGGCTCGATTGGCCGGTTTGGCCAAGTTAATGAAGATCTTCATTGGTGTTGGTTTTTCCCTGCATGGGGTTTTCCACGGTAAAATTATGTGTATAATGTGTGGTTGAATTCTTATTATTAATTTTTTTCTCGTATATTATTTAATGATGCTTGTTAATTCCTAATACCAATATCCTAGTTCTAATTCCTATGTCCAAATCCATAAGTTTCCAATGTTAAACTTGCAAGATTAGAGCCTTTCTAGCTCTACTTTCTATTGTAAACTATCTTAGTGCCCATATTTTGAGCTCTCTGATTTTGTAATTATTTGAATCTATTATTAGCAGCAACAACACCATATTTTGTAGATGTGTAATATCTGGTTTGAAACCCCGTGGTTTGTATTTCAATATCAATGAAGAAACTGCTAATTTCCTAGTTTTTGTTATAATGTTTTTGGGGTACCTTGAGAAAATTTCTCTATGTATGCTAAGCTTATGATATCATGGTCATTTGAGCTTGACCTCATAAGTTAAAAAAAAATATTATGCATATATATGACCCTTGTTTCAACCCTCTTATGTTTTCCTACCATTTCTTGTGAAGAAACAACACTTTTTGGGGGGAGTTTGCTCTAAGTTTCAATGTCAATCATGTGCTAGTGTTCATTTGAAGTTGCAGTAGTATTCTTTGTGGTTATGGAAGATTATTAAGCAGCCTATTATGTTATGTGTATTTCCATATATGATTCTACAAGTTATTTTTTATATTCTCCCACATTTCCACATGTTCTCACCGATATTTTTATCAATAGTTTCAAGAGAAAACAGTGCCAATTTTATGTTTGTTTTAAAAGGGCCTTGAATAAGTTTCAAATCTGATATTTTGCAGCCAGTTGGTTATCATTTGAGTCCTTAACCCATTCCAAGCCTTAGTTCAAAATGTAGTGAAGGTCGTACATTTTTTGGGAGGGAAGCAGTCTCCTAGTGTCTTTGGGACTCAATATCGACATTAGGGTGATTTTCTATGCTTCAATCTCTATCCATAAAAGCAAGTTAAACTAGTCTTACGAGTTTGCATGTGAGTCAAATAGGTGTGTTAGGGTGTGATAATACCTCGTGTTCCCATCCAGATAATATTTGAAAATTCTTTTTTGGTTTTGGAGTTGTTTGGAAACCCCTTGTCCTAGTTTGGAAATTGTTCCTAAAATTGCCAAAATTATCAAAAAGGGACATTACATTTCCTTAGAGGTCCTCTAGTTGAACATAGATTATAGTGATGGTCCTTCCCACTTCACCCACAATGTCATCCCCTAAGATATTGTGAGAATGCTTGGAACTCCCATTTTTTATGTGGATAGTTCCTAAAAAAATGGTCCTCTCCACATCCCCAACATTCAAGTGTCTCTCTTTGCTTATCTCCCATCATCCTAGTTGGATTAATCACACCCATGGTGGCTATTTTTTCTAATTTTTGAAATGGGCAGGATTAGATCCCCTCTTTCTTTGGTCTAACTGCTCATTTTTTGTCTTTCCTTACCTTATGGAATTTTAGTCTACTTTTGTTTTGATCATAACAATACTTGGCCTTCCTTGTGGGTTCATCTATAGTTTAAGTTTCATCAAACTCAATTCTATCCTTGTATGTATGATATCCACTTAGAAAATGATGAACTTTGACCTTATCATCTCAGATATACTTGACATATCTCAGTATCTCCAAGAATTTATTAGCATATTCCTACATAGTCATTTGTCCTGATTTCAACTAATGGAACTCATTGATTTTTTCACCATAGTACCTATCGAATAGGTACTTTTCCTTGAAGTACTTCTTGAATTGCATATGCACAATCTTCCTTTCATTGATATTCTTGACTTGTCTAAGGTGATACCACCATATATATGTTCTTCCATTCAAGTCAAATAGAGCCACCATTGCCTTCATGTTCTTGGAGTAGTCATGGATTTGGAAATACTTCTTCATCCCAAGAATCCAAGTTAAGCTTCTTGAGCTTATTCTACTTCACCATAAAAAGTAGGGAGTTTATCCTTCCTAAATTCCCCATGTGAATGGTTCTTGAAATGTATCTTCCTCTTATTACCATGAGAAGGAGATTTTGAATCTTTAGTGGAGCCTTTAGAGGTAGACGGCTCACTAGAAGATAAATCTGGAGTGTATGTTCTATCTCTTGAAACCCTTCTTAAGCTATGGCACCTCTTGTGAGATTGCCTCCTTGAGCTACTCCCACTCTTTTCCTAATTTCCTAAGTATTTCCCATGGTGAATATTCCTTCGAATAATTGTTAATATTTGGAGCATGGTTGTATTCAGTTGTTTCCATTCTTCCTGGGCTCTTATCAATCTCTCATTATATGCTCTACAAATTTGTAATTCCACTCTTATAATTCTCCTGGTTTATACAATATCTCGAGGAGTTACTTGATTTTTCATGCCATTAGACTATGTATCTACATTATCAACATGTATATTACCCCCCATGGCATATATTTCAGTTGCATAAGGATCATGTGCATCATCTATGATGATGGTTTTCTTGGCCCTAACTTGCGCTATATTGAATATTGAATATTGACCCTTAATGGTCCTCGATATGACATTATGTCTGTAAAACTTTTCATATAATCACATTTTTCAGCTTATTTACATTCTTATAAATTCACAAAATTAATGTGCATTCTAGGAAATACCCCTATTGACATTTTTTGTCAAATTAAGGCTATAAGCACTTTTATATTCAATTTTTAGAAACATCGTAATCACCCTTCTAGAATATGACTCTACACAATTGTCTCCTTATGGATAAGATTTCCAATGACTATAAGTATTTCCATTTCTGTTTCTAGGTAAAAAATATACAGCCTTTCAAAGTTACCAATTTTGCTCAATTATGCATATTTCCTTCAAGTCCATTTAGCTTTAGAGACCAACTTTAGCCACTTGTAGAAGAAAATCTAGGGAGAACCATAACAACTTTTCGATTGGGAATTGATAATAGCGATGAAAAGGATTTCCCAACAACTTTTATTTCCCTAGTGCAATGCTTGAGTCCATTTCTATAAATTTATGCAATTGACTACTTTTGACTTCTGAATATTCTCCAGACTTAGTTTATTTTCCAAAAACTATTATCTCCCAATATGAGCATCTTGGAAAAAATTACTATGATCAAAAGTGTTTGTTTTGATGATTAGGTAAAATGTTGATTCAAGTACAATGATCAAACAATCATGGTGAATTAAATAGACAAGAGGAAAAAAATCATCATAACATTACTCTCATAATAATTAATTGGTATGTAATGCATCCATGATACAAATAAGGAAATTCGAATCTAGTGGGTGTGATTCGAATTCAATGATTTGGAGTGACTCCAGAGATAACTAACTATGGGAAAATCACCACTAGAGACTCATTAGTGTAACTCCAGACAACTGAATCATTTCACAATCAGTTAACTGACCAAGGTAGGTGAGCAAAGGCACCTAACCTCCTTAAATCATGCAAAGTGGCACTAGGATAACTAAAGATGAGCTAATTGATGCCCAGCAGAGCATAACTCAACACAGACTACAGTGAACTGATGGTGGGACTCCCAAGACTTAGTGTGGGTTCCTAAATTATAGATATTTGTCTCTGGATCTCCTAAACTCATGAAAACTTGTGCATCAAGTGGTATGTGGGACCCATATGAGTTCCCCATGGAACTAGTGAAGAAGAAACATACCCCTAAGCTAGAAAATGACATTAAGACTATGTTGGTCAAGGGAGGAGTATAATTTATCCTAACACCTCCTCTTAATCCAAACTTGGACAACCTAAAAACTGGAAATTAAGACCAAAGGTCACTCAGACAATCTAATGCACCAAATTCATTGCTCAATAAACTGAGGAAATGGGGAAAACCTCATGGGAACCCCCCCTAAAAAATGAATAGTAAGGAGCTAAATCAATCTTTCACAGAAGGAGACAAATTTCTCTCGAGTAAAAATTTTGTGAAAAAATTATGTAGTATACACCTATGCATAGAAGTAATGTAGTGTGTTGGTCCTTATGTGTTACACTAGTTCCCTGGTACAATGCATGTGAACCTCTCCACCTTCTTCCAATCTGATGCCGCATAGGAGAAGAAATGTTGTTGCTTTTGCAGCCAAACTTGCATCTTTCAAACCTCTGTGATAGAATGGAAGAGTTCAACTTGGGATTCCATGCCCTAGGGGATTTCTTGAGCCCATACAATGGATTCCTTAGCTTACATGTGAAGAGAGAAACATTAGTGTACCCCTTAGGCTTTTCCATGTAGATTTCTTCTTCCAATTTACCAAGTATAAAGTTACTTTTGTCTCTTATTTCAGGAGGAAGAGAGACATGATCCAATGTCTCATTGATCTTCGGTGACTCATATTCCTTATCCATGGCTTCCTATCTTGGTGGATCATGACAAGCCACTTTGTAGAACTATTGATCAAACCTTACCACCATGTAGCATCTCTATGGGAGTTTATAACATCTCTCTAGGAGAAGTGGATTTGCATGACATAGCACAAGGCTCTCATCTTGAAACTGAGATCTGGTTCTTATTTTATTAGATGAATCTCCAACTATGTTCCCAGTAGCCTCAATGGCTTTTTGAGCCCATTTAGGCCTAGGATTGGGAGTAGGGACTGGATCTGTATCTAGATCTAATTGAACTTCATCTTCAATTCCAAAAAATAATTCAACTTGGTCCTCATCTTCAAATTTTGAATCATCACAAGAAACATCATCATATGAAAATGGTTTAGGTAGAGTGAATTTACCTTCCCTTTTAAAGGGTTACAGAGATTGCACTGGATCCGAGTATAGCAAAAAATGTGAGAACACATATGCCTTGGAGGCATGGATTGCAAGACCTTTCATTATCAGCTTCCCAATAGAGATATCTGAAATCTCAGCTGAGTCGGGTTCAAATACAAATCGCTTTGGTGATTTTGTATGAGTCATCTGACATATAGACAATAGATTTGTTGTTAAGGAGGGAACATATAAGACATTTTTTAAAACTCCATGCTCCGATTTTATTGTACCCTTCCCTTCAACTTGGATCTAAGTGTCTTATACCATGTGAATACTTGGACCATTAGTAATATTTAATGAAAAGAATGATTCTTTGGAGGAAACCATGTGGTTGGAGGCTCCTGAATCAATGAGGAAGGCTTGAGATTTTGAAAATCCAACCTTCAGTGCATGGCATCTCTCATGACCTCCAGTATTGTCTATAGAACTAGCCTTCCTTATGTCTTCAGGAAGGAAACTGTTATGTTGTTCAAGGAGTTTTGACATCTGATCTATGGTTTTCTTCATACAACCTTTCTCTGTATGGTTTCCTTTCTTACAATAGGAGCACTTTCCCTTGTCAAACCTTTGATGCTTGTCCTTTTTAGATCCCGAGGATCCATTTGATGGATCAAACTTCTCCTTTGGCCTGAATCCAATGTTCTTCTTATCCTTTCCTTTCTACTTCCCCTTTTCTTATGCATTCTTGGTATCCCCAGCCAAGAGAGCTTGATTCTTGGAGACTCTAAGGGCTCCCATCTTTATCAAATTATATTGTTCCTAAATAAGAGATTATGTGAATGAATCGAGGGATGGAATTTTCCAATTTGGATTTGTCATTATCCCAGAGTGAAAGTTGGATACAAACACCGAGAACTATGAGCCAAGTTTCCTTAGAATATAGAGCACCAATTGCTCATCCTTCTTGTCAATCCCACACTAATTACACTACATGATTGGGATTTGAATTTGGAGAAGAATTGCTAGATGGTTTCAAAATTGTTGGGTTGAAGAGTAATCATCTCATACTATAGAACATGGCCTCTCAGCTCTTCCTTCTTTCCAAACAATAATTTGAGCTTCTACGATACTTCTTTTGGAATTTTTAATCCATCAATATGGAAGAGTAACTCCCTGGAGGTATGAATACACATGAAACCAAATGCTTCATACAAATTCGACTTCTTTAAAGGTTGTTGGGGTTCGACCTCCTTTCCCATAGTTACCTTATACAGACCTTTGATGTACAACATAATCTGCATATTATCCCTCCAAAGAAGATAGTTCAAGGGTGTGAGGATCCTGGGTGTCAAGGCTATTGAATTCTCCATTTTGCAGCTTCAGGAGTAGCACAATTCTTCTAATTTTTTGAATTTACCTGCAAAAACACTTTCAATTCGAAGGAAAACCAATTCAATCCCTCTCTACTTCGACATGTGCACATTATCAAGGTGCTTCACACCTGGCTATACTTCTCTCGAAAATCAAGAAGGAGCAAGGCACAAAAACCATGAATTATGTGGAACATAGTTGTTTCTGGTGCATCAATGGAAGTTTTTGAGGATTAAAGTTGGCCTGATTACCTACTTTGATACCATGCTTAATTTATCAAAGCTTCAAAATATTCAGTTTGGATTGAACCTCACCCTAAAAGAATATTGAAGGAGGAAGAAGAAATTTAGTGTACAATGATCAAACAATCATGGTAAAATTAAACAAACAAGAGGACAAAATTTGTCAGCATAACATTACTCTCATAATCATTAATTGGTATGTAATACATCCATGATACAAATAAGAAAATTTGAATCCAGTAGGTGTGATTCAAATTCCATGACTTGGACTGACTCCAAATATCACTAACTGTGGGAAAATCACCACTAGAGACTCACTAGTGTAACTCTGGACAACTAAATCAGTCCACAAATAGTTAACTGACCAAGATAGGTCAGCAAAGGCACTTAACCTCCTTAAATCATGATAAGTGGCACTAGGTTAACTGAAGATGAACTAACTGATTCCCATCAGAGCATAACTCAACAAAGACTAGGGTGAACTGGTGGTGGGACTCCCAAGACTCAGTGTGGGTTCCTAAATTAAAGGGATTGGTCTGTGGAGCTCCTAAAATTATGCAGACTGGCCAATCAAGTGGTAGGTGGGCCCCAGATGAGTTCCTCATGGCACTAGTGAAGTGGCAACATACTCATAAGCTATAAAATGACATTTATTTTATGGTGGTTAAGGGAGGATTATAATTGATCCTAACATGAAATCCCCCTAAAAACCCTAGAATAGTGAGTTTTGGCCATCGTTTGCACCTCATATTCACAGCTTTTAGAAATGGCCATAATCCACTAGATTTATTTGTGTGCTTGGACCATGACTGCACCATAACAATTTCAACCTCAATACGATCCCCATCATGTCACTAGGCACTAGTCTTTAAAAACCATTATTTTACATTGTTTATAAAGCTGGAGCAGAATGGGTCCATGCCCCTCACTTGAAATTTTGTAGCCTTATTCAATGGAGTCATAATATCGTAGGTCTCATCAAATTCCAAGATAAAGTATTCATGTTATGACCAAAACAATTTTCATGCTCCGGACTTTTTTTCCTTGTTACTTTAGCTTTTCATAATATAGTCATCGCATTGAATCCCTCCCATTGTATTGAATTTCTCCCATTAGATTTGTTCTACATTTCCAAATGCATTGCACTCTAATGGAATTTATCTTACTAACAACATCATTCTTTATTTCATTGGGCTTGCCTCATCGACTCAGTTCATGCCACCAATAATTTCCAATTTTCCTGACATGCTAATGGTGGATGTCTGATCGCATAAAAACTTCTCATCCATCAAATCTGAACCATTTGATTCTCTTGTATGCTTTATTAGGATTACTTTGTGATGGTCCTCTTTTAATGAGGAATTTCCAAAATTCCACTTTCTATGAGGCCTTTCATAATCGGTTGGTTGTGATCCATCAAAACCTCCCACATTTTGGGAACACTTCTTGATGGTCCCCCTTTGATGAGGGATTTCTCGATCCATTGGGTTTCGATCATTGGAATCCATCTATCAAAATTCCTTTCCCACTCTTTTAAATGCATTTCCCGGTGGTCTTCCTCCGATGAGGCATTCTTCATATGTCATCTCCGATATGACATCAAAAAATTTCTCCATTAGGATCCTCTACATTTGCGTTGGATGATCCTTCTCAAATTCGGGGTTTTGAACATTTTCATATTAGACGCACATGTTAACAAGAAAGTGTATTATCCTATAAGATTTGATTACTTTTATATGGTCTTTCCACCCATGCATTTATTTGACGTGACATCTTAGCTTAGGTCCACATGGATCCTCTATGCCACATTTTATTCCACGTTGCATGGGTGGCCCACCTCAAAATTTCCCAACTTTTTGTTTTTAAATTTTTATAATTATGTAAAATTTTAATTTCATAATGGGGTTTATTATGAAACTACATAATAATATTTCCTCCATTCTTGAAATATACTTGTCACATAGTAGGATTGAAAACTTTTTCACTCATAACTCTACAATTTTGAAATTTTCCAAATTTCCTTAAATCAATTTGCCATTCTTGTTGATATTACTAAAATACCCTCTAACACTTAAAATCATGGATTTTCATAGAGAATTTTGTCAAGGCTCACTGTGCAACTCTAATTTTTTCCTATAACTATGGATACCAGCCCATACAACTCCAGTGTTGCAGCTAAGATCTCTAATACCACTCTATCACATCCCCACCCTCCAATTCAACCAACAAAGGAGGATATTTACAAATTACAAGATTCTAAATTTCGACACATGGACATAATATGAATTCATAAACAAGAAATGTATGTGTGTTTTCATAAATGAAAAACACAATGGAATTAAAACTTTATCTACGCATACATCATGCATAAACAAGCATATTCATCACAAACAAAAATAAAATATTTCCACATTTATATACATGAGAATACTTATCTTTTAACAAAGAAGATCCAAGCCACTAGTTTTGTAAGAGCGATTTTCCACCCAATCATAAGTATTGGTTGCAGATACCACCCCCAAGCTATGGTATGAGGCCACAAGGGAAAGGAAACGCCTATATGCTTATGTTTCTTAGCCCACAACCCATTTGCTCTCATGCTTAGCCAAACTACCCACCTTTAAGAATTTATAGGGATCTCACTCAGCCATCCCAGCCATGACACTCTTTTATACTTCCCCACGCAACAAAAGGAAGGAATTTTCCTTCACTACTCCACAATTCCCTCAGAAAATCCAACACTTACGGTGCATACAAGTGTGTGCAGAAAGAGACCAATATGTTGTATGTCACTGGATGTAACATTAATTCATGGATTCTCAAGCATGCAAAAGTAGCAAAACATAATGGGTCAAGGATCCTATCTTTTCCAACCTCTATGCTCACCTACATATGATTCTCTTCTCTCTCATTCATGTAATTCTCTTTCCAAATTTGAATTTTGGGTTATAGCCTAGTTTGATAATGGCAATGGTAGTGAACAACAAGAGAAAAACTCTGCCTACTGTAAAATATGTTGTAAAATATGCATGAGAAAAATGGATGATTGAATCCAAAGGAGATGAGAGGATGGGGAAAAGGCAATTGGGATAACTTTTGAGCATAGAAGAGAGGACTCTTACAATAGTCATAGACTTATATTTATCCCATGCTTCCATAACTAAATGAGAAGTATTTCTCCACCAACCTCACACATGCATTCAATGATTGGATTTAATTGTCAAAAGGAAATAATTAGCTCATTTAAGGAACATGGAAGAAATGGATGATTTCTAGGGTTAACAATTGGAAATATAGGATTTAATATCTCATAGGCCCCCTTTCCTCTTCCCCTCCAGTGGAATCATATCCCCTCTAGTGCTATTTACACATTCATCTTGGACCATTTTGTTATTTTTCCAACATAATATTTACATAGCATTCGAGTTAACATGACAATCCAACCACATGATACATATAGATATACTTATATTGCACATGCCTATCCATTCACTAGTCACACCTTGGCCTTGAGGCCCACCTTAGGAATCCATGCTAGCATATTAACATAATTTACATCATTTTGATTAATCCATTCCAAGTCAAAACTGGGGGTATTACATTAAGTATAAGCCTCTTTTTTCAAATCCTAAGAGTAAGGAGGTTTCTTCCTCCTTGGAATTCTTGTCAAGCTACATATCATACCAAGAAGAAGTTTCTCCCTCAAATAATCAGAGCTCTTTTGCTTTCCGTGAAGTTGTGGATCGATGCAATTCTCCTTCTAGTAAAATTCAATTGTCTTGTGCCTCTATATGACTTCTTTTAGATGGGGTTCTGGAGTGTCTTTGTAGAGTGGGGCCCTTGTCTTTGATATTTGTGAAATTTTTCGATTGTAGATTCTCTAGCTCAAGATAAGAAAAAATATGTTCCTTTGGATTTGTCTCCATTGAGTTCTTGGACTCGAGGGGATCTAAAGAGAAGATTTGATCTTATTGAGTCCTCCATGTGACTAGAGGATTTTTAGGGCCTTTGATTCATTTTGGTTGTAGCAAAATTTGGTGTCCTATTGTAAGATGTAGAATTTGATGACTTATTGTAGCTTGGTGGTGTGTTTTGGGATTCTTTGGTCATTTTGGGGACAAGTTTTTGTATCCCAATGGGCAATTTTTGTAATTATCTTCTTAGCATGTTAAAGCATCCAGATCATTATGAGAATGTTTTAATTAGAGGGAACTCGCCACTAGTTGGAGATGGTGAAAAAAAGGAAGGTCACAATCCCCGAGACTGGTCTGTCTTCCTACTTGGAACAAGTCGTAACCGTTGCTTTGATGTAGTTTTATTTTCTGAACAGAACAAACATGAATTTTTACCATGGAAAAAAATACAATTTAAGGTTAGCCATAATTAAATTAATATATTATAGAAAAATATAGAATTTATATATGTAGTGGTGCTTACTATGAGGAAATTGAGGTTCACGTATTTTTAAAACCTTTGATCTCAAGTATTTAATATGATGATCAACAATAGTTAATTATTAAGTTTGCAATACAATAACTTAAAATAGGTCTTATAATAGGTATAAAGGTCTATAATAAGTAGTTTATTTTTTCTGGTGAATATTATCGTAGAAAACCTTCCAAGTACTTCCCCATGATTCATGGATGGTAAATGAAGTAAATAGTTAACCCTAATTAGATAATATAGACCCAAGGGGATCAAGAGTCAAACCTGTGACCTCCCCAACTTTGGGGGCAGAGAACTCACATCTGGCTCATGACCACTTAAACTAACCCTTGGGGGTATAATAAGTAGATTATATATGAGAGAGAGTAAATATTTATCTGTGTACAATAGAAAGGGATATATGGATTGTAGTTACATATATAGATGAATGGGTTTGCATTGAAATTCTATGTCCCACTCTAAATATTCTAAGAACCAAGTTTCTCCTAAATCAAGATTAAAATGAGATCAAACAACCAAACACATGTTACTATTCAATCTATTTGAAGAAATTTTTACTGTGCAAGTTTGATTGCACTAAGATTAAGAAACCCAATTGGGTCATGATATTAATACTGCAATTGGAGTGACTGATGCAAGCATGATCAGTTTAACAGTGGTGGAATTTCAATAACGAAGATGAAAATGTAAATTTTAATAAAGAAGTGTAGAATAAATGAAGAATATGCCACTGTTTTAAGCATAAAACCATTAACATGAAAAGTGCATTAATAACTTAAGCACTTAACTATATGATCATCTATACATAATAATAGAGTAATAAAGCATATAACATAGAACAATTAAACCATCCAATGCAAAACTTGAGGCACTAGATATTTGCTTAGCTATACATAGAATTGTCGGTCCAAGCTACGAAATTAGCAAGCATCGAAGCACCGTGGGAAGTATTATAACTCTAGTGACATAAAAAATGATTTAATGAAACCGACCCTGCAAATTATACAAAGAAATAGAATGAGATCCTAACATATGCAAATACATGTGTATTAGGACTCTCCTTATCATAATCATCAATCCATAACTCTAATAAAAGGTTCTACTTGTTTGAGTGTCTTTGACATTTTTTATCGTTACATATTATGCACAAGAGGAAGGATTTAGTTGTCAAAAGTGGAAATCCCTAACAATTGGCCTCATACGAATTGGATGGAGGTTTTCATTGTTATTCAAGGCATACAAAGTTCTAATCAAACTTGATCATCATGGTAGCTTATGGGTTATTTCTAAATTGTTTACATTGTGTTTGTGGGTGATTCATGAGATTTGGGGTACATTGTTTATGTTCAACCCCTATATGGTCCTAAATGGATTTGCACATGGGATATGGTTTGTGACGAACTTGCATAGGAGATGGATTACATCATGATAGATTGACCATAGTTGGGTGCTTGCTCGACATTCTTCCCTAGTGCATTGGAGTGTCAGAAGTGTTCCTTGTAGATGTGCTAGAGTGAGGGGTTTCTTTTTATTTTGTAAAGGCCAAGATTTTGGGGCTATATTATGTAGACTATTAATTTTGGGGCTAAATACCCCCGATTAGGTAATGGTGAGTCCTCTTGGTTTTCATTCTGGGAATTGTTGGCTTATTGGAATTGTTGACTTCCTCTTAATGGGCAGAAGTCCCCCATCTTGTTGGGATATTTGGGCCCTAGGTTGTTGTCCAATGCTTCTTGGGATGGGTCCAGTAGAACACATGACCACACTCATATTTTTATTTGTAGAGGTGATTGTGTGTGTAAGTGTTTTCATACCTAGTTTTTCACAACTTATTTTTCCTACTTGAACCTATCATTTTGATAATAAATAAAAAACCCATCCTACTGGTCTTCAGACCCATGACGTCATCCCTTAAAGAAGAATCCTACAATATTACAAAAGGAGTGCATTAAGGGAAAAGCATCTATTGGGATTTGTCGGGGCATGACGTCCTCCTTTTATCATTTTGCACTTGGTGGAGCCTAATTGCACATATTTATCCATATTGTATATCATTGTACGATTTAGTCCCCGCGTTTGTGGGTGCAATAACCTAAAATTTTATATTTTGGCATACTTGTAGGCTCAAATTTGTAAAAGTCACATATAAATAAGACATCCTCGCCTCATTTGTAAACCATGGAAAAGAGTTCAATTTATGTGTTATTTTATTTTCCTATTGGTTTATTGGAGCATTTGAAGCTAGGTGCACTTCTCTTTGGATTTATTTTTCTCTTGCATGAAGGATTAATGGGAGGATTCCTAAGGTTTGATGGTTACATGTTAAGTGGATGTTGAGAATATTTGAAATAAATCATGCTCAAGGATGACCTATGGTTTCATATTTACATGCTAAGTGGATGCTGAAAATATTTGCAATAACTCATGCTCAAGGGTGACTTAAAGGTGGTTCTCCTTACTCATTATTGATTAATGTTGGTAAGTTTATATCCTAACCCTAGTTCAACAACATTCTTGAAGTGCTTTGGATTGAGGTAGGGTTTATTTTCTACCATTTTTTCTACTTGCTTGATTAGACCTTCCTACTAGGGAACTCTCCATTTTTTTATTGGGCCTTGGAATTCTTTGGTTTCCCTAATTAAGGTTTCACTACCTAACCCTAGAGGTTGCTAGTTTTTCCCTAGTTTAAAGTAGTGGAAACCATCTTAAGAGGAGGGATGTTAACCTAAATCTCTTATAGCCCTAGGGTGTGAGGAAAGAATTTAATACCCTATCCTTCAACTCTCTTATTTTTCATCAAATTTTACATGTTTTATTTTATGCATAGAAATATTTTACAATTGGAAAAAACCTTTAAAATCTCAATAAATTCAAAAATTCAAAAATAGACGTGATTTAGTATTTTTGGTCCACCCTAAAATTTCTCCCTATGGTTTTATCCACAAACCCTCGAAGGAAACATGTTTCAAGGAAATGCATTGGGATCCATGAAACCCTCATAGTTTGTGAATTAGAGAATATGTGATATTTATGGATTATTATCCAGCTTCACCCCAGTACAATTGTCCTCTTTCCCTTGATGGCATGCTTTTTGGAGTGGTTTCCTGGGGAAGTGTAACATTCCCTTGGGAGGCACAAAATCACCTCGAAAGGGATGATATTGCCTATAATTTGTGATAAATTGAATAACTCCATTTATATATTATTCTTGTGTTTTGATTTTATATTGTTTGACTTTGATAAGGCACTTATCATATCTATTAAGGTTTTGTGGAAGGTATTTGTAGCTTGTTGGTGCTTTTGGGTATCTTTTATTGATTAGGGTATCCCATAGGTTTGGAGTTACTCAAAGTGTTGAGAGGTTAGACTATGGTGACATTGGATTTAACTCTCTCTTGATCTTATTGTCGCCAGAACTAGGTCTACATAGCCTTGATTTGCAAAGGTGTACTGGTTTAAGCAGTAACAATGGTCACATGAACATTATTTCTTGCTTAGATAACACCCTACTTAATAGTAGAATAATTATGCGTCTTGTTAGGGTTAACCTTGACTTGGGATTGAGTCAAAGGTGGTTTAGGTCTAGCACATGGTTTGGGTCCATGGTTTGTTGTAGCCCATGGTATTGTCCTATGGTATTGCATGTGATGAAGCCTTTATAAAGCTTGAGGAGGCTCCATTGTAAAGTGGCCTGGAGGTGAGCGGTGGCTAGCTCACTTGGCCTGGATGGCTGGTTTTGGCCATGTAATGAAGATCTTCATTGGAGCTAGTTTTCCCAGCATGGGGTTTCCAGGGTATATTGTGTGTCTATCTTGAATGTTGCTTGATGTGTTTATTTCTCGCTCATTATTATGTTAATGTTGCTCATTTTAACCTAAGAACTGGTATCAGAGCCATGGTTTGGCTTGGTTATGCTCGTTGGTGTTTCTATGTGCATGTGCTATGGAAAATATTGCGTGTGCAGAGTCGTTTCATGGGTGGAAGAAGAGGCCAGGTGCTGAAGATCTGTTTCCGTTGCCATTGAAAATAGTCGAATTATGTGGAAAGTCATCACCCATGAAGAAGAGCTATCGTTTGAGATCGGTGGAGCCACATTCAATGTGAAAGATATCCGATGGCTTAAAATATTTGGTGCTGGCGATTGCATGGTCATGAACTGGATGAGATCTAGCGACAGTGAAGACCGCAGAGATCTATGACAGAGCTGCATATTCATGAAGAAAAATCGTCATCGTTGGATTCTGAAAAGTAGAAATCGCTTCTAAACTGCAGGAGCTGTGAAGTTCACAAAGTAGTCGCGAGAAACATTTTTTATGCCAAGAAAGTCGTCAAGAATCTAGATGAATGAAATCTCATTGGAGAAGCCGTCAATCCACTGAAGATCCATTGCTGAAAAACATCTCCCAAGATTGTCCCATGCTAACGGAAGGACCCGTGAAAATGCTTCACGTGAAGGTAGCCACGTGAGTTTTTTTTTTTAAGGTGAGAGTATTTAAAAGTCTCTTTTTATGGAAAAGTTTAATGCCACTTTATTTCAATGAAAAGAGGAATGAGATATTTAATAAATTTTTTTTAGTGTATCTTCTTCCACTAAATGCTTAAAAGGGGGAGGAGAACGTTTAATGAAAGGAAATAAAGGAAATAAGCATGAAATGATGGTATTTCATGGTTTTAGGAATCATGGTCAATGATAAGTAAGAATGTGGGGGGCATGTGGCGCATGGTATATGGCAGTAAGAATGATATGGTAAAATGGTGGTAGTATATAGATTTGAAAAACATTCATTGTATTGGTTTTTTTTTAATCAAATTGTGGGGTGCATGTTCGGTGGTACCCGACATCTTAGCAGTAATTTTTTGGTCCATGTGAAATTTAACCGTAGGCAAGTTTGGATTTCTCTAGATGCTAAAAGCACAAGGTATCCCTCTTATACGCAGAGAAGGGATGTTGCATCAAGTGTGGAATGAACCACTAGGTAGGTACGAGGACGGCAGGTGTACTCGTAGCCTAGCTTGATGTGGATCGGAGAGGTTGAGTCTTCGATTGCGGGAGAAATGTGATATGGTTTAATCTCGGTTTTGGGACCAAGATTGATGAGCCATGTATGTGAAGAGAATTCCTAGAGAACTGGCGGTTACAGCAGCCGATGACCCATGTAATCCGATAGATGGATTTTTCTTTATATGGACATCAATGACAGAATTTGGATGCAAGTACGAAAGGAGCATGACAAGTAGACGAGCAATAAAGCAAGAGGATGAAGCAACGGATGGTGATGGCGAAGTCACCATGAAGACACATGAGAAATAAAAAAATGTAATGGAACATTTTGCATGTAAATGGGTATATGGCTGTAAGATCTGGTAAGGCATGCATACCCCTAGTAACTCACAGGTAAAGTCGGGAGATAGACCTAGGTGATAGGGGGGTGTATGTGAGATTCCTCGGTAAAACTTTGAGGGGGGTTGGTGATTACTCCAAGTCAAGTTTAAAGGGGGGATTGTTAGGGTTAACCTTGACTTAGGATTGAGTCAAAGGTGGTTTAGGTCTAGCACATGGTTTGGGAACATGGTTTGTTGTAGCCCATGGTATTGTCCTATTGTATTGCATGTGATGAAGCCTTTATAAGGCTTGAGGAGGCTCCATTATAAAGTGGCCTGGAGGTGAGCGGTGGCTAGCTCACTTGGCCCAAATGGCCGGTTTTGGCCATGTAATGAAGATCTTCATTGGAGTTGGTTTTCCTCGCATGGGTTTTCCAGGGTATATTGTGTGTCTATCTTGAATGTTGCTTGATGTGTTTATTTCTCGCTCATTATTATGTTAATGTTGCTCGTTTTAACCTAACACGTCTTGAAGGAGGGAATTAGGCCCTAAATAACATGGGTTGGATTGGATTCCTATATGGAGGCTTGGAGTTGAATTAGGGACAACTAAGTTGCAATAGTGTTCGTGTATGGGGAGTGGACCTAGTTTAGTACATGGATTAGGAGGAACAATGGACTATATGTGGGCTTATGATGAAGGAGTATTGACACATCTTGTGTAGCTTCATTACCTTTGAGACCATATTATGTACAACAACACCTTGAACATTGACATGTGTACCCTTGGAGTGTAATGCTCCACTTTTGTGAGCATGCATGTGATTATTGTAGGTTGACTATGAGGAAAATGGACCATATATGTATTGTTGACCTCCCTTGCCTCTCATATATACAGAGGAAGGAGATATTCCTTCGCTAAAAATCATTCTTATTTGTCTTGTGTTAGAGATGTGACTAGGGAAGTGTACTATTCATCCTCTCTCTCTCTCTTATATCTTCATTTGTACTTGGTCTCTCTCTCTCTCTCTTTTGGAGTCACTGCGGTGTCTTGATCTTCCTGTAGCATCATGGAGTATATGGTTATGGTTTTATCCTTGGAAATTTGGAGAGTATGGTTTTGAGATTGTTGTTTAGAATTTAATCCTATGACTAGCATTAGATCAACAACATATTGATTAGGGTGAGACTGACCTAAATACTATGTTTACAAGCGTATTAGGCTCTTATTCATATGCAATACCACACAGAAAAACAAGTAAGCAAATCTGAACTAGAGAAGATATAAGGGAGAAAATATGTTTGTACCATTTTTCGATAGTTGAAGCAAGTTGCTCCTTTGTATCTTTCTATATATGCTCCTTATCGCCTAATTTCAACCTGCAAAACTAACAAAAACAACCTTCCTCAAGCCAATTTGACACTAGCAAATAATGTAAATGAATTGAAAGACGAGAAGAACATTAACTATTTAATCAATTTCAATATAAATGACAAAACATTATGTATGTCAAACAAAAATCATAAAAGACACATGATTGGGGGAGGGAAAGATGTCAAATCTCAATTAAGACGGTGAAATAAGTACAATATATACCTTCTCAAAGCACCTTATTGAAGCTGAAGATTCATGTATATCTTCTCATTCACTATGATGATCCCAATCTGATCCACTAGATTGATATATATGAGGGGTGAAGTTACTTAAGGGTAACAACATCATTTTTTAGGGATGTAAGGGTCAGCAACAATGGTTACTTATGGATGGGAAGAATGGATGTGATGGTGAGTGATCCCTTCATTGTTACCTTGGTATATTGGGTATCTTACCTTGGTCCATTACATTCCCCTTTTATGTTTGAAGGAAACAATTGGAAATGGTTACCAGTGGGTTCTAGGAGTTGCAACTGGGAAAATTGGTCTGTGAAAATTCCATAACTAGTTTATTTTGAGCTTTTATATTTTTTTCATGAAATTATAGGAATTAACACCCTGACCAAAGGCAACATGCAAATTATTCATGCCTTGCTAGTGTGAAAGGTGTGAATAGATAGTTTTTTATGTGTTCATGCCTTTGTCAAGAGCACCATGTGAGTGATTTGTGCCTTGCTAGTGTGCAAGGCACAAATTTTCCCTTTTTGTGGTTACAATTCTTAGAATGGAATGAGATGGTGCTAAGGTTTCACTTTCAATGATCAGGTCTATTAATGAGGGTCAAATCATGGGATCTTTTGTCCATCAATGTCATTTTGTGAGTGAATGATGACCCTTTGAGTGTCATCTTTTATGAACTATCACACAGATGGAGAAGTGTCAATTTGAACTATAATAGAAGCCCCGTAATGTGTGAGGTTAAAAGAGAACTTAATGGTTGAAACACATTTTAATAAGTTGTGGAATGGGATTCAAAGTAGACAAGGTTGATATTCTGAGACTCTTAGTTCCAACAAAGTACCTGCAACCTATAGATAGGTGTTAACATTATTTTCCCTGAGATGGACATGTTCATGCTCAAAATGATAGAACATGGCCTCCAAGTAATATACATTGCAGATCCATGACATACATAAATGATGTAGTGATCATGGCCATAAAAGAATATGCAATGGATACTTGTCTATCAATATATCACAACCATGAATGGATAATCAATGGATCTATGTTTCATTAGGAATCCAGAGAATAAGTTGTAACTGAGATGAGTATTGGTTCTCCAATGGTACCAATGCCATATGATGTGTGGTTCAGTCTTGGGAAACTCACCAAATAGAAAATTTGAGGTTGTTATTATTGGATCAAGGTCATCCATACAAACTGTTGATAGGTACAAATCCTACCCATGTGAATAGTGTTTGAAAGAGGGATCAATCTAAACTAGCTTACCTATGTATGCAAAAAAATAATATATCAACAATAAGTACAAAAGAGAACAAGAGAAAAGAGAACACCAGATATACATGGTTCACCCAATTGGGATAGGTCCACAGGAAGGTAGTCTTATATTATCTCCAAAATATCTCCTCAAGCTTACAAGTGAGCAATGTCAAAAACCCCAATACAATACAGAAAGATCAAATCTTGTTGTCATGTGACTCCCTTGACCTTATTATATACCAAACTACTTTTTGGTTGCTTCTTTGGCTGCTCCATACTCTGCTTCACATGATGATAAAGAAAGAGTCTTTGAATATTGTGAACATATGAAATAATATCATATAAAATATGGAAAGCATTACTAGTCTATCCTTCTATCTACCAAGAAACATAAAGCATGAAATAAAATTGGGGAAAAGAGAACAACAAGAGAACACCGATATGCGTGGTTCACCCAATTGGGATACGTCCACGGGAAGGTACTCATCTATTATTTCCAGAATATCTCCTTGAGCTTACAAGAGAGCAATGCCAAAAACCCCAATACAATATAGAAATATCAAGTCTTGTTGCGGTGTGACTCCCTTGACCCTATTATATACCAAGAGATGAGGATGAATTACTCTCATATATTACATGTGGGATAGTATAATTCTCCTAAATAATCTCTTTATATAATGATGGATATCAAGAGTATAATTTTCCATAATGAATATGGGATATAATGTATTACTCTTTTACATAATATTGTGGATATCTTCCGACATAATACAAAGACAGTATTACCTTCCAAGGAATATAAAATATTCCAACAAATAGATGATCTGAAGTTGAACATGGAGGATATTGTTTGATTACCAGTCATATATTGTTAACAACCACAAGGAAACCCATTGATGATGATAATGGGTGCCAAGGTACCTAGTACATTATATAAAGTGTGAATAGATGTCTTTGAGTTGAACACTTGTAGAATATATCAAATAGGAGACATTGATGTATTACCACTACCCAATAGCGAGGGAACCTGCCACTATCGACTACAATCCCCAAGGTACTACTGAGACTACTGATCTTGTTCCAAAATCATGATGAGTTGAATTCGATGGGAAGAGAAACATTTGAATGGAGGGATTAAGACACCCCCCATAATCAAACATAAGGAAATATCAGGAACTAATTTGAATTGGTAAGAGAATAGGACACAGTTTTGTAGAACAACCCACCAGGTACACATCCTGCATACACCATATGTAAATAACGCATAGAAGAGACCTTGAGAAACAACCAATAATGAAAACTATCGACAAGGGCATGGAGTTCCACCAATGATTAAAATGGAATCTAAGGTACAACACAAATCCCAAAATGTGAATAGATTTCTTGTTGTCGAACGTCACAGGAAACCACTCAATTAGTGACCAATGATGAGTTGTCATATATTGAGTGCAAGGTTACCTATCAATGATGTAAATAAAGCCAAGGTGATACAACTCTAGGTTAATTCCTTCGAGCATATGACCCATCAACGATGAGACACAAGACACATGTGAAAAGTCAATGGGTACCTTACACACAATCTCGACTCCAAACACATATTTCATTGATACGTGATGAGAACAAATTCACACCAGGGAATGACCGACATATGGGGTCAAGGAAACTATAGAATGACCAACACATGTTCTATCCTTTAACAATGAGCACAACGTAGTAGTGACTTGGGTATATTTTGACACAAAAGGACCAACGATATAAATCTATAATGTAGGATACATTGACATTATATTCTCTATATGATTGGAAGAGTAACCAACTAGAGGAGTAACAACTCTAATATCAAGGCTTAAATCCTAGGGCCATAAACTAGAACCCAACTTGTTGGGAGACTCAATATTGGTGTTATGTTCAAGGATGAATTAACTTGATGCCACATACTAATAGATATTTAAGATATTTCTTCGGTCTCTCTTTTTTATGATATTTTATTCTTATAAAGCCTGAAAAAGAATAAAATAATGCTATAGTATGATGGATAAAATGAGCATCGCATGGTGTGCAACTACGTTCCGAGCACATGGAACATACCTATGTAAAAAATGCAAAAAAATGGATGTGCATGATGTGGACGATCTTGAAGCATGTATTTTCTAGTCAAGGTAGCAAGATGTTACTATAATAAGTAGCAAAGGCGAGTGGTATTAGGAGAATACATTGGTGGTAAGTGTCTAATGGAAAATTGCAGCAAGCATTAGACTCAAAAGTGCAAGTAGTTGTATTCAAATGCAATAACACAAAAATAAGAAATAAAAATATGAGTCCCGAAAGGTAATGGTTAGACTAAGATTTAGAGAGGGTCATGAGGCTTCACCTTGATTATATGGTGGGGATAATTAGGGACTCTCAACCCTAACACAAACTTTAGCATGGACACCAGAAGACCACAAGGGTGAGTTGGTAAATCTCTAACATGAAAATTACAAGTTTTTTTAGAATAAAGGGCTATTGTCACAACTCAATGTGTTGTGATCCTGAGGCGAGAAAATGATGGCAAAGATTATGAAAATAATGCATTATGGAAATTACCTACCCTATAATCTAGTTTAGAACACATACATGTTAGAAGGATCACCAAATGGAAAAAATGAGCCTTAGCTCTTGTTCTCTTGTCAAAATTAGTCTTAAACATGGCAAAATGGCATTAATATTAGTAAAAAATTGTTAAAAAATCGGAAAAACTATATAGAAGTGGCTAAAAATTCATATAAACAAATAATATGGTAAAAAATAAATCAAAATTCATTTTTACCTTTCTTTTTTACCCTTTTGGAGCTTTTGACCTAGTTTTTCAACAGTCAATTGCAGAGTTGTCGGATCATCAAATAACTTTGTGTCAGTTCCAAGCATTTGTCCCTCCCTTCTCCTTCATTTTAATCCATTTTAAAATATTTTAGTCCATTTTTTGAGCTTTTAGCATCGTTCTACTTTACAATCTGCACATTTGAGCCTTTTGATCTTGGGGAGTGTGAATTATTGGGGTATTTGCAATTGTATAAATCAAAGTATACAAATGCTTATGCATGTCCAGAAGAAATATTATGAATGGGTGGTAGAATGATGAAAAAAATCACCTTCTCTAAAAAACCATTTTTTTGTGCAAATGGATTTCATATGGAAAGAGCATGAGCATGAGTACCATGACTGTGATGCTTTAGAGGTACCATTGAATCTGAATTCCCTTCATCAGTGCGAATATTCTAATTTTTTTTATCCTCCTACATGAGGGCCCAAAAGGGCTTGCTATAAGTCTCAATTCGCTACTAGGACCACAATTAGGGTGCCTTTGTCATCAAGAGGGGAGTGTTATAAATTACCATGTAAGATATATATTTCCTTACTAGATTTTCATGGAGAGGATCACTAGTGAACCTTAAAGGTTCATTCCAAGGAGAGAACACCCTCACCATGCAAGAGTATGTGAACACATTTTGTGTTCCATTGACACGAAAGTCAAACACACTATATCCAACATTTCTAGCTCCCCTCCAAAGTTTATCCTGACTATGATCACCAAGGTTGTGGGATCTGTAACTTTACATTTGTCCTCATGGGGGTTCATGCGCATTGCAGTAGAGTTCCTTCGATCCACATTGTTTGATCAATGCACTAGTTTGTTGAACAACATGAAGAGACAACTCATTGATTTCAAAGTTAGGGAGAACAAGAACTTCAGATATAGGATCATTTAATATTATTCTTCTTTGAAATGCTTCCCTCCATGATCTTAAGGGTATCACTCCCACCATTGGACCCCAGGAGCCCCGAATGTGACAGTGGAATGATCTTATTCTTCAGTTTGGAGGAGGACCAATCCATACACTCTTTGATGATGAGTTCCTTGAGCGGTGGAGTAACCAACTCCTTGTCATTGAGGAGTTCATGTATGCAAGGCTCAACTTCATAGGAGACCCATACCTAGTACTTCCTCTCAGATCAACATGGGGTAGGATTGGTGATTGATTTTTTGATTAAGAGGGTCTTTTGGATCCATCGCATTATTTTTTTACAATTATAAAATTAATGTGATGGATTCAAAAAACCCTCTTCATTGAAATTGTGATCGTAGAAACCTAAAACTAGAAGAATTTGTATGATTTTCTTATGCTTCCAAGATAAATTTATACTACATTATGTAGTATGTGTTCTTTTATAATCACTAAATTTACAAATGCTATTTATTAATTAAATAAATTTATCTCAATTTTTCAAATGTTTTTGAACAAATTTATAATGCTTTTAAAATTACCATGTAATGCACATCTAAGAATAAAACTAGTTGTTGTTAATATTTAGTTGTTGATTGTCATTAAATCATCCATGGTTTATATATTAAAATTAAATATACGAAAAGCTTAAGACTTTCATGATTAAACAAATTGTTAAATCCTTTAAATCATATCTATAATTATAACGAATGAAGATAATAACATACATTGTAGTAACAACATGTTATGTGAAAACCATATAAACTATACCACTTGGTAAGGGAACAATATTGTTAGTATTTTTCTCACATTCTAACAATTTTATTCACTGCAAACTACAAACTGCATAAAACTACCATGAGGATGCTTCTATAATGATCTGAATTATTCTGCAACTACAAACTAGCTCATAAAAACAAAATAACACACATACTAGACATAAAATTTCTGATGTATGCATTATTAATAATGAAGACCTGGATTTCATATGCCTTCCTTGTCCATAGTGGAAAAGGGAGTTACAGAACTCACCCCCTACCATTCTCTTATCTGTTTGCAACTCTGTGGAACTCATAGAAGGTTTTTCAACATAAACCCCAAGAAAATACATCCTCAATTACTCCTGAAACCCTCCATTTATCCCATACTCGATGGAGGTGGGAAATGAATGCTCCACTACCTTCATTTACACGAAAGAATCATTTTCCCATTTTGACCCAATATTTTTTCATTTATCCCTAAATAACTCATTGATGAACATATTCCTAAGGAAAAAAAAACCTTGGATGCATTCACACACAACCGAAACCCAACATGCCCCCACCACTAGTCATTGCCTCACCCTTGATTCAACCAAGGAATATAGGTACAACATGGAATCCTCAACTGCAACTATTTCAATAGTCTACGTTGGAAGATTATGCTCCTCTCTCTTCTCCTCATCTTGAGTTCTGACTTTAAGGCATCCCATAGCCACACATCCATCACCATCACAATCCTATATATGCACCTACAACCAAGAACAACCATTTATAATTCCACTCCTCAAAAACTTTGGTCATCTCACTATCTGCAACCACAAAATAAAAAATACTTATTATCAATCCCAATTTTATTCCCTATCCAATAAGATCTCTTCACCACAATAATACACCATATCACATACATAACCCATCATTATCAATGCCTCCATCTTCCTATGTTCCCTTTCTCAGTCAAATGGGAAATCCTCCCAACAAATTGGCCATCTTAAAACCTCATTCTCCCAATATTGGACCTCCTAATGCTAATTCATTTCTTCAATGCAACAATGAAGCTAACCCAACACAGTTGTTAGGCCATTAAGGCTTCTGACACGTAAAAAAGGTCAAGAAGTGTGCTACACCTTTTTTCACATTATTTGGAAAAATCATGCTTTTCCTTTTAAAATCATAGTTTTTGATAGTTATCCTAAAGCATTGGAAAGTAACAAAGAAATAGTTTCGAGATGAAAATCCAAGGGTAATTTAAAATCCCCAAAAATCTAGGTATTATCCCTAATTGAACTAAAAAAATAGAGGATTTTTCTAGGTTTTGACTTCACAAGTCCACATGAAGCCATGAGAGGGCATATTATTTACTAGTTCATCTCTAATTCATTTGTTTCATTATCCCTTCTCTTCCATTCCATCCTCCATCACTTAATAGACTTATGCTACCCTTTTCATGAGAAATTAAGAATTTCAATCCTTTCCTATTTTTCCCATCCATCTTGTAGGTATCAAAGCAAGGACTCAAGGGCATCCAAAGAAGCAAAGGACCTTCCCAATAGAGAAGTTTGGAGATGATCATATCATCTTCAAACTACTCCAAAGGTGTATACATGGTAAGCCTACATTTAATGGTAAATAACAAAGGTGGTCCATTCTTTATATGTTGAATGTTTCATTTACACATGGTTCATGATTAATTTAACATGTATTAATGACTTTATCTCTTTTGAATTTAGGTATTTGCTTTGAACATACTAACATTATCTAGCGTCTAAGTTTGCATCCATTAGATTATGATTTTTCTAACCTTTGTTGCATAAATCCATCAATAATCCTCCTGCAAAGAAGATAGCATATCCATTAGGGTCACAAAACCCAATGTCCATATTCCTAAAAATCCATCTAATTTAAAACAAGTTTAGAATGCCACAATTGAATAAAGGTCTATTAAAACCATGGTGAGTCAAGTCACCAATAAATATTTCCCCACAACAAGTGTAGCTCTGCAAAACTCATCGTAATGCAAAGGCTAAGTGTACAAACTATTGTCATTACTTGTGTTACATGAGTGAAGGTTATAACTGAGCAAATTAAAACCATGGCACTGCAAGTCACAAGTGTAAAATAACTCAAGAATGACTATCAATCATAACCACCAATTATCGAGGTATTGTTGATATCAAGACTCCCCTCTGACCTTTGCAAAATAATCTCAAGATGGGGTCAAATGCAACCAAATTACAAAAACTCCTTTACATCATCCATCTTATACTTCTCCCAACACAATGGAAAAATATGATCGACAACTCCTTTAGGTACAAACTAATCATTAATTTTATTACATTGTGTAATCAATTAAACGCATTTAAAAGTGAAGGAATATTCCACAACCTTCCACAAGTCGATACAATATTTCCACAACAATTTTCAATTTCTTTTGATTACTCCACAACCAAACCGCATCTAATATTTGGTACACAAATAAGACAACAAGCCATGACATCTTTAATAAGTGTATATACCCAACTTCGAAGGTCTAGATAAAGGCTGCAACTCCTCAAATATTAACACTACGCCAGGAAATTCAAGATTTGCAACCCCCTTTTTTTTTGAACTGTTCAGTAGCTATAAGTGTATCTCATGGGTCTAACCTTAATTGGTATATCAAGGAACAAAAAATCTCTATCAACCGCATACAAAAGATTAGATTTGATCTCCATGAATTAACTTGCTATTGTTATAGTGTTACTCACATGAGAAACCGCCAAACAAGAAATAGTTGTCAAATTGTTGCTATTATGTAATGCCCTCTTGCGTGAACTTGTTTTATACCTATTCACACAAAACTTTTTAGTCATTTTGATGTGTGATGATACCTTATTAGGATGAGGAGGATTCCCATGTGATGTTTTGGACATATTCTCAATTATATTTATGCATGTGCAAATGTTGTTTATATATGTCTATGGATATGTGTGTGGAACTATATATCTGAATGATAGAATAGTGCGTGATTTACTTGTGGATGGATTACTATGTAGATATTGTGACTTGTGATTTACTTGTGAATGGATTACTATGTGGATTTATGACTTGTGATTTATAAATTAGTTTTTGGATCAATTGTTAATAATATTGAAATTACTAATGGAGTTAATGAACTAGTATGAGTTGTGGCATAGAAGTCTAGACTTGTTGGTTGGCATCAGTTGGCATGGAGCCCTGAAGAACTATAGAAGTCCATTTACCAAGTCCTGAGGTTTAAATTAAGGATTCAAATGAAACATGATGTTTTTTTTGTAATGGGACTAGAGGAACGGAAACATGTGATTGAGATAATAAGGTTATATGTCAATACTATATACTTGATTTATGGGTGTTTGTGTATCTATGTAGGTCACAATGTGGTACCTTACCAACTTGCCAACATATGGGTGTAGGACAAAACCTTGTATTGGCATGGAGTCTCTCTTTGTAGAATATGTAGGAAGTGTACTTATTTCTAGGAGACAATGACATGGATTCCATATTTCATTATTGATATTGGGGCACACAATGAGGATGTGGAATCCTTGCTCCCCAACAACCAGTTCTTCCAAATTCAAAGTTAAGTCATAATTTCAGTGACACCCCCAAGAAAAAATAGTTAAAGAATTTTTTACCCACTTGGGAGAGGAAAAACTCAAATAACATTACTTTAATAAAAAACGAGGGAAATCTAATTAAGAAAAAAGAATAAAATAAGGAAATTTTAGAGAAGACACATAGAGGGGGTGATTAATACACAATATATAAATTATTTGATTAGGAATTTTGCATGTAGATGAGTTGTTGATTTAAGAAAATGTTATAAACAGAGGGAAGGGGACCCTGGAAGGTGGGGGATGACATTGTGAGATGCTGCCAAATTTTCACCATACTTAGCATAAACTATAATTCCCTACATGACTTGAAACTGAAATAAGGTGAAGTTGGTTATTGTAAGAATTTATACTTTAGCGGATCTATAACTTCGATGAAAAATTTAGGGTGAGGTGGACTCACCATTGGGCCATATTCTAAAAAAATGGTCAAGGAAATGGTTGTGAGCCTATATAGCTTGAGGGTCTAAGGGAAAGAAGTTTCTCCTGGGTAAGGTTGGGAGGGAATTGGTTGACAGTAAGTGAGTTGTCCAGGAATGCATTATTTACATTGAAGAGTTTGCTTAGTAGCTGGAAAGAATTTTGCACATGTATGATGGTTATTAATTTGTGTATGATAATAGTAATTGTATAATTGATTTTAGGCATGCACTTGTTCTTACAGAGCTTATTAAGTTTATTTTTCTAAATAGAATGCTAGATTGATGTTATGCATATTGGGTTTTTTGTTATAGAAGCATTCTTTGGTTATTGCAAATGGTTATGGTAGAACTTTTCTTGCATGTGAAGGTGGTTGAAGATCACTTGAATTTAGGATGTTTGACCAATTCTTCCTTGTAAATTATATAATTTCTTCTTAAATTATGGATTTTGTAATGGCAAATTGTTGTTATGCTTTATTTAGCTATTCTCCTTGCGAATTCATAGTCCATGTAAAATATGATGTATTCCTTTGTTTATTTGCATATCTAGAGCTTGGTCACTAACTGTTTCTAAAAATGCTTGAATAGAATCTATGAGATGTTGACGAAGAAATTTGGAAATGGAATTTTGAAAATGTAAATTGTGGAAATAAATTGGGCTAATTGATTGGGTTTAAGCTTGAATTTTGAAAAATTTTAAGATTGGTTTGGGTTTGTTGATATGATTTAGTGAAATGTATTTCCGGGAATTTATGCTTCATTTTAGAAGGACTTCTGGGGGTATCTCTAACAAATGGACTTGGAACCCCATCTTGAGTCTTCCAATGAAGTTTTTAGAGCCTAATTTTGTTATTTGGGCATTTTTAGGGAACAGTTGGATACTGAAAGGGGGTGTTTGATTGTACTTTCAAGTGTATTTCTAAGAATATATCAAAAGGAAACCATTCTAGGTATGCTACACACAATTTTATGTAGGTGGTTGTAAGTTAATTGCTTGTATAAAAGATTGCATCATAAGTGTTTGACGAAATATCTCAACCAAGAGACTTGCATACATATGTATGATGAGATATGTTCCCCAGTTACTCATGTTTCACTTAAAATATCAGTGTTGCATGTTGAGGAACAAAGTGGTGTTCTTGTATTAAAATTGCATTTTCTTAAAGTCTTATATGATGTCATTCTATTCGTATTGGTAGTCAATTTAAGTTTTGTTAAGGAAGGGAAACTTGCATAATTGGACATATAGAAGGGACCACTTTTTGTTTAACGTTGTTTTAACATTTCTTAAGACAGGATAATGAGCTCTTGGTAAGAGTGGTTACATTGTGTACAAATGTAATGGTTGATGTGTTTGATGAAGTAGAGAGAACAATGAACATGTTTAAATGAAATTGAATTAATTGATAAGGATATCTCAAAATCTTTTACTAAGAATGAAATTGTCATTGTAATAAGAGTAAGACATGTTATGAATGATTCCTAAGTTTCTTTTGTTATATAAAAAAAATCAAGAAAATAATAGCATGTGGAATGCAATATTATCTAATTGGTTGATGAGGTATGTTTGTTGAGTTATCTAGTATTTTTAATTCTTTTGGAAACTTCATTTTTTCCTTGTTGGGTTTAATGTCCTTTGGGTTGGGTAATTACATATGGTACTGAAGCTTGGCTCAATACTAGGTTCTTAAGCCTGCATGCTTTATTGTAAGATTGATTGGGTAAAACTGGTAGTTTTTTTTCTTTTTTTTTGGTATATTCATATCATAATGTGTTGATTGTTTGTTTACACAAACAATGGTGATACCAAGGAGATGAAGGGAATCTAATCCACATCCAAGTTGCTTTCTAACTCGTTGCTTGCATCTATTGATACAAGGTTCTTCTTCTTGGAATCCTTCTTGCAGTTCAACTCTAAATGTAGCGTCCAACACTTTTATTTAGTGTGTTCATCAATAATACAATGGTACGTAGTAGTTTAACAGCATCTCTTCGTAGTTAGGTTGAGTTCATCGAAGCCTCGTCAAGGTGGTGAATTCAGTCATGAAGCCGATGCAGGAATGGTTAATGCAACACCAATGAGAATCAAAAAGTGGCATGGAAGGTTGGATTTGAATTTGTTCTGTTGGACAATCATTCAGTGATCATGGGGCAATATGTCTTATGGATGAACAAGGAAGTTTTGGTTCCATTTGCAAGTCATTTGGTGTTCTTGGATAGAACCAAAGCTTAGAGTGTTATGATGACATAGAAGAGGAAGTTGGGGCACTCGCCAAGGATGTCCATAATGCAACTGGTTGAGATTCACAACACCTTGGATGCAAGGCACAACTTGCACCAACAATGGTAGCATAATCCAGGATTGAAGCATTCCATGATAAATGTACAACATCAGGATTCATTGTCCAAGACTTGTGTTGTATTAAGTCAGGGAATTGTGTTGTATCAAGCATTATCTATATCCTCATGTGTTGAGGTGGGATGCAAGTACTATAGTTTTGTGTTGTATCAAGATTGTAGACTTGTGTTGTATCAAATATGGACTTGTGTTGTATCAAGTCAATGATTCTCATAAACAATACCCTATGCAATGGATCTCTGATTATGGAGATGATCTTGTGTTGTATCAAGATTGAAGTCTTGTGTTGTATCAAGACTATAGACGTGTGTTGTATCAAATCTAGACTTGTGTTGCATCAAGTCATGTGGATATACTATGTGATGTAATACTAGTCATGGTCACTACTTTTTATAACTCTCCTTTAGGGATTAGCTACCCCTAGAGTGAATTACTTTAGCATATGACTATATGGCCCGAGGTAATATATATGATCATCAGTATGTGTGACAATTATTTTGAGTATGATATGATAAGATGGATAAATAATTAATACACATATGGACCATGTAGTAATGACAAATGATAAAGAGATAAGCATAGAGAAAGAGAAAGGATTTGAATTGCCTATGTATGCCTCCAAGTGAACTCGAATTGTAAAGGCTTTAGTAAATACCCATTTATAATTACACATGCATCAATTAACTAGAAAGATCCATGCAAAAGTTAATAATAAAATATGTGCATGGACAACACTAAGAGTGAGCACTATGACTCTCACTCAAACTCCTAAATTTGTGGTCATGCATTCAATTGAAGATAGAGTTCAGTTCAAAGTCAAATAGCATTTAGTTAAAGTTATTATTGGAAGGTATGGCACATGTATTGTGCATGGAGAAGATTCTGAAGACAATTACTTGACATTAGTGAAGAAAGGATGCTAATGTTTTCATGGGAAGGATTTCATGCACCAGTGTTAATGCTTCTCCAGTAAATTCGAAGTTATTATGCTTATGGAGCATTCATTATTGAACTCATTTGCTATTCTTTGCATGGGAGGTTTTTTTGACTTGTTATTAAAGTGTTGGGCACTTGGAAAGTTCATTACAGTTGCATGAGCATACCTCTTCTCTTTTTCTTGGTTGTTCTCTTTTATCAGGCAATATGCTTGTATGTTTTAAACCATTCTCTACAAATCTATTTAACATACTCAAACAATTGTTGGGTTTTTCATCCTCCATGTTTGGAGGGTTTTCTCAAGGTATATATTGTCTCTTATGGTTGAATGATTTATGAGGATGATTTATTTATGAGATTCAAATATGCAGTGATTAACTGATAAAATTTTTAAAGTTCAAGATTATTTGATTTTGCTCAAACATTCACAAGGTATCAAAGCAAAGGGCGTGAAGGATATTAGTTTTGTTCAGCAAGATAATCCTGCATAGATCTTGAACAGTTGACAAAAGATTGCAGCCATGACATCAATATTTGTTCAACTGAAAGACCACCTTGAAGGTGTTAGGATTATTAATCCTCCCTTGTTCATACTTTCTATTAGATTAATTAGCCTAACTTAGGAACCTCGATTAATTAATTGGGTCCACTTGGCCCAATGGGGACACATGTACCAGTCACTGGAGTGTGAGGAACACTGCCAGAGGTTAATTGCCACTTAATGCATGTGCATGCATCAATTTGGGTGCCTCCTAGACCAATCCCTTCATTTTAGGAGCCACTGGGAGTCTCGACACCAACCTACTTCGGTTAGTTGGAGTTAGTACTAGTTAGTTTCAGTTAGCCCTCAATTAGTTCTCAAACAGTTAGCTAGCGCATGTCTTGCATGGATAATGCATGGATTCATGTGGAGTAGGTGCCTTTGCCCACCTACCACACTCAGTTGCACTGATTTAACTAGTTGTCACTATTTGTTGAGTTGGTTGGACATATGGGAGTTGATTTTGGACTCTAATATTGATTGATATACCATGAGTTAGAGATTCAATTAGATACAGTCATATCCACTTGGTAGATGTGAATTTCTTCCTAATACATTCGAATTCTTTCCTATGTAAATTATTGTAACACCAGATATTATTATTGTGAATGATACTGTAAATTCCTGAGCAATACTTGTTTGTTTCATGTGTGGTCTATTTTATCCAATTTGTATCTTCATTCTTCATTCTTTTGTTGCAAATATTATTAGAACTATCTTCTTGAAGATATAAATGGCATTCAAATTCTAATATGGTATCGGGGCCTTCTCAGGAAGGTTTCATGATTATTTATCCCCATCGAACATTAGAAGCAGGTTGGTTTCCACAGAAGTCCCCTATGATGATTTGCTAGCTCTATATTTATTCAGAGCTACGGAGAGGGCATGACGAACCTTGAAAACATGTTCATGTCAGGAGGAAAAGCATGATTCTAATAGTTCATATGTTTTAGTGTGTTATTGCAGTGAAATTGACAGGTGCTACGTAGCTTGTGAGAAGTATTTGCAGTCTTCCAGCCGGAGCAATTATGAGTTCTCAAACTCTTGAACCACGGATCCTCACAACTTCCAATTATCTTGATTGGAGGATTGATATGCAGCTGTACTTACGTAAGCATGGCTACCACGGGATCATACATGGATGGGATTTTGAGCCTCATCAGCCGATAGAGCGGAACAAGTTCCTAAACCGTTGTGATGAAGCATTCGGGTATTTATGTACTTATATTTCTAGATATCTCCTCTTTCATCTAGAAGGATTGAGGACTCCCAAAGAAGCCCAGGAGAAGCTTGATAGCTTGTTTAACAAACAAGATGAGCTTAGAGGACACATTATGGAGAATGAGTTGGTATCATTACATCCCAGCAGTTTTGAGAATATTGAGCAATTCTTCACTAAATTCAAGTCTCTAGTACTCCAATGCAGACAATGCAGAATAAAGCGGAAGCATGAGAAGAATTTCCTTTCCATACTCAGCAAACTAGGCCTTGAGTATTCTGTGTTTGTTTCCATATTTCATTCCAAGCGGGAAATATTTCCTAATTGGAAGGTTCCTTCATTATATTCTTTTTCTAAGTATTTAATCAAAGAGTAAGACAAATTGAAGAGAATGGGAATCTTGAAGACATCCAAAGATCAAGCTCTTCTAGTTTCTAACTCTTCCAAAACGCAAGAAAAGGGGAAATCAAATAAGAAGGAGACAAAGGCATCTAATTCGAAGCCTAAACAAAATCAACAAACTTCCGAAGGGGCCTTCGGCTCTAAGAAGAAGAAATTTGAGAAGATACTATGTCCTTACTATGAAAAAAGGTACCATCTTGAAGAACATTGTATGAGGAAGCAACTTGATGAGATGTCTGCTCTTCTCAAGCAACATAACATTGCTTCCCCACAGAGAGAAAAGAATTCAAATAATGGACATGAAAGATGTCATGCTTTGAAAGCAGGACTACCTCGGTCCATAGCCTATTTGATTGATTCTGGAGTGTCCAATCACATGGTGGCCTGTAAGGATCTCTTCTCCTCTCTCAACATCAATGAAGGGACCACTATTCACATGGGAGATGATTCCCAAATTCTAGAAACAAGAAGAGGCACCATTAGAGCGAAGCATGGTGTGTTCAGATATGTCCTATATGTTCCCTCCCTTGCAGCTAATCTGTTGTTTGTATACTAGGTGACCCACACTGGCTCACCAAAGCAAGTGGTGTTTGGACCTGACTCAATGGAGATCACAAAAATCTCAACTGGGAAGCTTGTAGCGAAAGGAATTGCTAAGCATGCCTCCAAGGCATATATTTTCTCTCACTTCATGCCATACACAGTTCCAGCATCACCTCAGCTCTCGTTCGAAGCTGATGAAGCTATAAACATTCCTTCACTTCCTATTGCAGTTCCAGTTTCAAATCCTGACATTTCATATTCAGATTCAGAAGAGGAGTCATCCCAGTATGATCCAGACATTGAGCTTACAACTCAAAGGGATCTAGATCCAGATCCAACATCTACTTCATTCGAGCAGCCTAAATGGGCTAAGCATCTCATAGAAGTAGCTGGAGATCCATATGATAAAAGAAGAACGAGGTCCATATGACAAAAGAAGAACGAGGTCCCATTATCAGAAGGAGAGTGTAGCATTGTCTCACACAAATCCTCTTCTTACTGAGAGGTGTTTTATGATGCTTGGTTCTGATCCTCAATCCTTCAAGGAGGCTTACCATGATCCTAGATGGCAGGCAGCCATGGAAGAGGAGTTTGATTCTCTACATGGCAACCAGACATGGGAACTTGTCCCCTTACCTTCAGGAAGGAAGCTAGTACAGTGCAAATGGATCTAAAAAACCAAAATAGTTGCTGATGGGACCACAACCAAGTACAAGGCTTGGTTGTTGGAAAAGGGGTATTCTCAGGTACAAGGTTCAGACTACAATGAGACATTCGCTCCAGTAGAAAGAATGGGCTCCATCAAGCTGGTATTTTCCATTGCTGCTTCCAAGAGATGGGAGGTACATCACATGGATGTGAAGAGTGCCTTCCTCCATGGTGATTTGGAGGAGAAAATATATATGAAACAACCTGGGGGGTTTATTGATGATCCTTCCTTAGTCTGCAGATTGAGGAAATCACTGTATGGACTCAAACAAGCCCCAAGGGCATGGTACTCCAAGATGGATGCCTTCCTCATCTCTCAGAAGTTTGAAAGGTGCAAATATGATTGCAATGTCTACATGAAGAAGGAGGGGTTCTTGCTTCTAGTTGTATTGTATGTGGATGACTTGCTCATTACTAGAAGCTCTGTTGTTGGATTGAGCAACATCAAGTCTGCTCTTAATAAAGCATTTTCTATGACTAACTTAGGACCGTTAAGACAGTTCATTGGTCTTGAAGTAAGTCAAAAGACTTCGGGAATCATGATCTCACAATCCAGGTATTCATCAGACATGCTTAAGAGGTTCCACATGGAGGATTGCAAGGCAACACCCTACCCTTTTCTATCAGGCATCAAGCTTGAAGAAGGTGGTTCCACACCTTTGGTGGACAACACTCTCTACATACAGCTCATTGGAAGCCTTTTGTATTTCACTCATTCGAGACTAGACATATCCTATGTTGTGAGTGTTGCTGCCAAATATATGCAGGAGCCGCATGAGCTGCACTTGAAGGAAACAAAGAGGATCTTGTACTATGTGCATGGTGCTATTGATTATGGGATCCACTATGCTGCTGGAGCACAGCTGGATCTCATGGGCTTTACAGACTCAGACTGGGAAGGAGATGGAAATGATAGGAAATCCACCTCGGGTTTTGTATTCATGATTGGATCTGGGCCAATTTGTTGGTCCAGTAAGAAGCAAGCAACCCTTTCACTTTCTTCAGCAAAATTAGAGTATTGAGGAGTTGTGAATGCAGCTATTCAGGCAGTTTGGTTGCATGGCATCTTGGCAGAGTTCAGGATTTAGACTTCACCTACATCAGATCTTTATTATGACAACCAGAGTATGATCAAGATCTCCAGTGATCCTATTTAGAAGCAGAGGACAAATCATATAGAGGTTCACATGCACTACATCCGGGAACTGGTGCATGAGAGAACCATCACACTACACTACTGTCCAACAGAGGATCATATTGCATATATTTTTACCAAGTCTTTTACCAAAAAGAGACTTTCTTTTCTCAGGTCTCTTTTGGGCATTAAGGCTTGATTCTCAATTCCTATTTTGAGGGGATTTTTTACCAAGAGGTTTTCCTACCTCATTTGTATCATGTCTCTTAGATTGTATACTAGGTGACCTATGGTCTTGTTACCAGGGCCCACGGTTTTCCAAGTTAGGATTCGGGGGGGTAGGATTATTAATCCTCCCTTGTTCATACTTTCTATTAGATTAATTAGCCTAACTTAGGAACCTTAATTAATTAATTGGGTCCACTAGTATCATTGGGTCCACTTGGCCTAATGGGGACACATTTACCGGTCACTGGAGTGTGGGGAACACTGCTAGAGGTTAATTTCCACTCACTGCATGTGCATGCATCAGTTTAGGCGCCTCCTAGACCAATCCATACATTTTAGGAGCCACTGGGAGTCCCGACACCAACCTACTTCAGTTAGTTGGAGTTAGTACTAGTTAGCCTCAATTATCCCTCAGTTACTTTCAGTTAGTTCTCAAACAGTTAGCTAGCACATATCTTACATGGATGCATTTGGAGTAGGTGCCTTTGCCCACCTACCACACTCATTTTCACCCATTTAACTAGTTGTCACTGCTTGTTGAGTTGGTTGGACATTTGGGAGTTGATTTTGGACTCCGATATTGATTGATAGACCATGAGTTAGAGATTCAGTTAGATACATTCATGTCCACTTGGTAGATTTGAATTACTTTCGAATGAATTTGAATTCTTTCCTATGTAAACTATTGTAACACCGTATATTATTATTGTGAATGATACTGTAAATTCCTGAGCAATACTTGTATGTTTCCTGTGTGGTTTGTTTTGTCTAGTTTGTATCTTCATTCTCCATTCTTTTGCTGCAAACATTACTAGAACTATCTGCTTGAAGATCTAAATGGCATTCAAATTATAATAGAAGGTACTTCCAACTTCAACACATGGAAGGCAAGAGTGTTGAATATTCGTGAGGAGCATGATCTTAATTCATTTGTGACCTCGGTGGTAGAGGATCCTACCACCAATGTAGGGCGAGTCAATTTCAAGAATAATAAAGAAAAGGAAAAAATAGTAATATATGATTCAATGAAGGATAATCTCATGCCAGTGATCACTCCATTGAATACTGCAAAGGAGTGTTTTGACACACTCACAAATCTCTATGAGAAGAAAGAACCAACAAAAAAACAGAGAATTAAAGAATAATATTTGTAACCTAAAAATGGAGGAAGGTGAATTAGTTGCATCTTTCTTCTACAAAATCTCTTAAGTGAGAGACCAACTAGTGATTGGTGTTACGGTGGATGAAGATGACCTTCTTTAAATTGCCATTGATGGCCTCCCATCCACATGGGAAACTTTTTCTGCCTGTAGCAAATGACCGAGAAGTTCAACCAAAATTTGAGAGATTTTGCCATGGCTGCCTCCAAGAGGAGGGTCGAATTCAAAGTAAGTTAGTTAGCACCAAGGAGGAGCATCTTTCCCTCACGAGAAGGAAGAAAAAAGGGAGGAAGCCATTTGCTCCCAAGAAGGATGTTCATGCAAATAAGAAAGAATCCAATAAAGAGTTTGACAAATCAAAGCTTTTGTGCTACTACTATCAAAATATGGTCCATTTTACATGAGATTTCCATGCAAGGAAAAGAAGAGAAGGAAGGGTTCATGCCTCTACCGCAGTAGAATAAGATGAACCTTATTAGAAGAAATCATCTGAGGAAAAGGGTGATCGAAAGGAATATTTAATTTAGTGGAAAAGCTCATTTGGTCTAGTGTGCATGGGATCCTTATTTTCCATGTAGAGACTCTCTACCTATTGCATGAGTTTACTTTTGAAATGTTTTAAGTTGCAGCGAATAAAGAAGGACTTCGATATTCTCTACAAGCATGCAGAGATCAAGAGGGAGCCCACACAAAACAATAAAAGATAAGTACTTTGTATTTTGATTATCATATGCTATTATAAATCACATCTATATGTTTTTTAATATGTTTCATTACTATCATATAGAGATATGTATTCCTGGGATTAGGAATTGTGCTATGATGTAAGCATGTTGAGCATATGCATCGTTGTCTTTATTTTATTGGAAAATGGTGAAGCTCGTGAAATATATGATATACATAAATATTTATGAATATAATGCTACATAAAATTTCATGGAAGATGAATACAAGGCTGCAATTTTATAAGATATATGGGTTGCATATAAAGCTGAAATTTTCATATGAAATTAGGGTTGCATGATTGTTCATGAGTTATGAACACGGGGCTGCATTAAATTCTTTCATAAATATATGAAATGGGACTGATATAGGACCGATATGGGACTGATATAAGACTAATATAAGGCAGAAAATCAATACATAATATTAGAATGGGTTATGTTAAAACAATTTGTTAATATATGTATATAACTATGTAAATCATTATCGGTATATTGGAAGTATTTCATGTGAATAAAATTCATGACTATGAAATGGTTATAACCATTAGAATAATTTTTCTTGTAGATAAAATACATATGCCCTGACCTACAAGCAGAGAATGACATGAATGTGGAGTCATTCTGATGGCTAATCCAGAAAGAGAGCAGATCAGGAGGTTCCTATGTTTCTTAGAAAGAAGACAGAATAGATGCCCTAATACTAATTATGAGAGATGTGAAGACTATTCAAGATAATTAAATTATCGTATCTCAATTCATATTTCAAGAATATATTCATACACAGATGAGCATGAGACTCCATGACCCATATTATGATTCTCACATCTTAATGGTGAGAGGGAGAAGCTAGATTCGCTAGCTCCTGGAGAACATGTGAAACTGTTGATGTATCTCCTATTAAGAGGAGACCTACATGATGCTCATATTCAGAAGGAAGTTGAGAAAAGTATTCAAGAATCTTATTCTTGAGATTAGAGGTGTTGTAGTCTCCAAACAAATGTTTTCCCTCAGTTAAGGACAATACGAGGTAGAAGGACCTGAAGAGTTTCAAGATGATGGACTTAAGTCCATGGCCACACATATGAAGATAAAATCTAAAGTTGATAAATCCTATTTCAGATTTAGAGGATCTCAAAGTCAATTGAGATGTGTATCTGGTTAGTTCTAGAACCAGATGTATGCTTTGTAGTCAGTACATAGAAATATACAACAAAGCATGTGTTATAGTACCTACTTGGTACAAGTGTATGTGGACTCAGATATGTCTCAGAATAAAATGATATATGGATTCTAACTAGTATAGTGATCGAGAAAGGTCATATCATAGATGTTTATCTAGATTAGAGCATATTGTGAAGCATTAAATCTTCATGAGGTTTATAGTCAGTTATATCCAAGACATGATATAATTAAAAAAGACTCCTCTAGTTGAAGAGGAAGTATTGATGTGTCTTCACATGCAACAACAGATAAAGTCCCCACTAGTTGTTCATGGTATATGACTCATACAACTAGGGGTTGTGGTATATCTTGTGGAGAGAATCCACATGAGCAGATACATAGTGAAGGTCTCGGAGACTATTGATACTCGAGAAAATTTATAGTCGGGACTTTCAGAGAACAAAGAAGCCTCTTGGAGAGGTAGTTGGGGTGTTGTGATATAAAGAGAAGAATATGAAATCACTATGAAAGTGATCAGGCCTTGAAGAACATTACAGAGAAAGGCAAGCTCACAAAGGAATTCTTCAAATAATACAAGTTTCTTGAAGTCAACAATTGTTGAAGATTGAAAAGAAAGATGAAAATTTCTTTTTGCAAGACGTTATACTTTTAATGTGTTGTATATGAAGGATTTGAAATCCATGGTTTCTAGTTTAAGAGAAATTGCATTCTGGATTAGATTCAAATGATGCTACTATGTATAAGTAGTTGGTTTGTCTCTTAAAGTACATAACATACTTATTATGTGTGTTACTAAGCGTATGTTTATGTACCTTCCAAGTACATTAGAATAGGTTCTTTATTGCAATTGATACATGGTAGACCTATTATGCTATCTGGTTATTGTTTTAGCCTGAGATGAGAGATGTATATTGTGGCTAGTACTACAAAAGCTAAAGTGTATTGCGGCTAGTACTACATAAGCAAGATGTACGTCAAAGAGTAATAGAGAAGAAAATATGTTTTGAGAATAGTACTATTAGGTGAGAAGCAGAGTAGCTAAGAAAGTTACTTGAGATGGTTGGAGAGAGTGACCATACTTGCGATGATTGGAGAGAGTAACCATACCTATGATGGTTGGAGAGAGTGAGCATACTTGTGGAGAGTGTAACCATACCTTGTATGTGTATCCAGACATGTATGCATATCCAACCGAGTATGTGTATCCAATCGAGTATGCGTACTCAATTGAGTTGTGTATAAAATTAGAGATGTGTTATGATAAAACACATTGAGATGAAGTTTTACTTAATTGAAGTCATGGTCATGTAAAGTGAAATTTCAGTACATAGATGTTGATGAGCAAATTGCAAATATGTGGAAAAACATGTTGTTAGTGATGAAGTTCAGATGCTTTTGAGATAAGTTTGGTATGACAATGGCTGGTATAGCAAACAATGTCTCTCTCACTGAGAGGGAGTGTTAAATGTAAAACATCATAAGTCATTCTCCAAGACTTGTGTTGTATCAATCCCTATCTATATCCTCATTTGTTGAAGTGGGGTGCTAGTACTATAGTATTGTGTTGTATAAAGAGTGTAGACTTGTGTTGTATCAAGTCAATGATTCTCATAGATGGTACCCTATGATATGGATCTCCAATTATGGAGATGATTTTGTGTTGTATCAAGAATATAGACTTGTGTTGTATCAAGTCATGTGGATATACTATGTGATGCATTACTAGTCGTGGTCATTGATCTCAATAACTCTCCTTTAGAGATTAGCTACCCCTAGAGTGAATGACTTTAGCATACGACTACATGACCCATGGTAATATACATGATCATCAGTATGTGTGACAATTCTTCTGAGTATGACATGATAATATGGATAAATAAATAATACACATATGGACCATTCATTAAATGTTAAATGATACAGACATAAGCATAGAGAAAGAGAAAGGATTCGAATTGCCTATGTATGCCTCCAAATGAACTTGAACTATAAAGGCTTTAGTAAAGACCTGGTTATAATTAAGCATGTATCAGTTAACTATAAAGATCTATGCAAATGTTAATAATAGAAATTGTGCATGGATGACACTAAGAGTGAAGCACTATGACTCTCAGTCAGTCTCCTAAATGTGTGGTCATGCATTCAGTTGAATATAGAGTTAAGTTCAAATTCAATTAGCATTCAATTAAAGCTATTATTGGAAGGTATGGTGCATGTATTGTGCATGGAGAATATTCTAAAGACAATGACTTGACACTAGTGCAAAAACGATGCTAATGTTTTCATGGGGAGGATCTCATGCACCGGTGTTAATGCTTTTCCAATCAATTCAAAATTATGATGCTCATGGAGCATTCATTGTTGAACTCATTTTCTCTTCTTTGCATGGGAGGTAGTTTTGACTTGTTATTAAAGTGTTGGGCACTTGGCAAGTTCATTATAGTTGTATGAGCGGACCTCTTCTCTATTGCTTGGTTGTTCTCTCTTATCGGGCAATTTGCTTATGTGTTGTAAACCATTCTCTGCAAATCTATCTATCATATTCAAAGAATTCTATGTTTTTCATCCTCCATGTTTGGAGGGTTTTCCCGGGGTATATATTGTCTCTTGTGGTTGAATGATTTATGTGGTTGGTTTATTTATGGGATTCAAATGTGTAGTGATTAATTGATAAATGTTTAAAGTTCAATATTCTTCGATTTTGCTCAAAAATTCACATTCCAATGAGTTGACGAGTAGCAAAAGTGACAACTACTCAGACCAAAGAGCTCGTGAGGAGAGCTCGCTTGGGAAAGACAAGCCATGTCTTGATGAGGGCCAATGCAAGGAGGTGTTGGACCAAGAATGCAAACAATGGGTAGCGAATTTGGTATATGACAAGTGTGGATCAAGGTGACGATGAAGGTGAAGACTTCCTGACATGAGACACTACAAAAATTGTGGCATTTTGTATCCATGTCATGGGAATCCCAGAGTTCCATCTTACACATGGAAATTCAACAAAGGTAGGTTTCCAATTAAGAGAAGTGGAGGTAGTCCTGGCTTGCTTGGAAGCAAAGTGTTGGATTCCTAAGAATTCAAAAGAGGGGAAGACCAAGAAGGTTGAAGTTGTTTTAGGCACCCTTCTAGAGTATGACGATTAGCATGAGAGGATACATACCTTAGACATCTCACAACATTATGATGATTGCATGGGAAACACGTGTTCTTCGTTCAAAGGAAAGAGCGAGGGTGTAAGGCAACGAGCTAGAAGAAGCCAGTAGAATGCCAAGGCAGAGGTGATGCATTTGGCAGGTTTGGAAGACTATTGTGTGGAGGTAGCAGACTTAAGCAAGTTAGAATTCGAGGTTGCAGAATTCAAGCTAACGATGACTCGATTGGAAGAATTAGGATGCAGCTCTGTAGGAGTTGAGATGGTCTTGAAGCACTTATGCAACAAGCATGAGTCAGACAGATGGATTATCGAGAGCTTTGGTAGTGCTTACTTTTTCCACCACTCTCCCATTTTTCTGAGGGGTACAAAGGGACCCGCTTTTAGCCTTTACCGCAAGCATCGAGGTCGTAAGGTGTTGAGCAAGGTACCTTAGAAAGTTTATCCAAGTGTGGAGTTACAGAAGACAAGTTCACAACATTGTGGAAAAGGTGAATCCTTTTCCTAGGTTCAACAAAAGTTGTGTGAGGACACCGAAGCGTAGAAGGAAAGGTGGTTCATCCATGAAGAATTCCATTCCCAGGGAGGTTGAGTAAGGGTTGGATTAGCTACCCAACTGGTTCATCTCATGGGTGGTCAAATGAATGGAGCCATGATAGAATCGACTAAGTATTGGATGGAACATTAGGCTTAGTAGGCACAACAACTGAACCATGAGCAATTTTAGGGATTCTTGGTTGCGACTGCAACAAGTGGTTGTGGTTGCAACTTCTAGACACAGTAGGTGTCTTGGATACATTGCTGAGGGTGACAACTACTATAGGTGGGGGAGGATGTAACAACTTTGTGGGGAGGAACCTAACCTCCTTACCCACTCGAGGCAATCTTAACATGGAAGCTCTCCCAAGAGATCAAGGAGGATGCATAGTTGACATAGTAACCCAATCCAACTTGGGATCATGACATGTGTACATGCCAAGTTGGGAGCATGGTGTGCAAACAATTTGGGCATGGTGTGTAAGCGTAGAAATATGCATGGGAAAAATGACCAATAGCGGGTGTTAGTTTTTCTACTTTAATACAAATTGATTAGGATCTTTATCTAAAAGAATAATAAGCACAACAAGGTATCCAAGAATAAGATGTGTTCTGCAACTCTTTCTCTTCCTCCTCCAGTGAACTTGAACATAAGAGAGTGTGTGAGTGTGTATCAAATGAGGGGGTGCGCCTCCCTATTTATACACATCAACTAACTGACCTAAAACATAACTGGGTCGACCTCTTAACCTAGCAAGGGAGACTTCCCCTTTATTACATTCATCTTGGGGACTATTGCCCCGACTTACAATGGAGGGTTTACCTCAATGGCCATATACAATAATGACATACCGAACGGAGGGGAAACATATCTAATGGGGGTACAACAATATACAATGATAATATACATCATAATATCTTCTGAAGTTACAATTACAACAACAATCCCTCTTGACTAGGAAGGTATTCTCTTGCCACAATCATCAACACTCTGGTTAGGTCATCATTGTTGGATCATCATCGTCATCGGTACCGTAGTCCTCATCTTGTCGATCATTGAATAGTGACATATGTCATATCTATCCATCATAAGAAGTTTCTACAAAGCCAACCCTGTTTCATGTTGGGTGTAGTCCTTATCCTCATCTAGATCTTCATCACATCCACGAGAAAGTTGTCGCATAGGTACATCCCAGGACCATACTTTATAATTCCACTATAATGACCAACCTCTCCTACCATCATCTCGTCGTATCCAGATAATCTCATCATCATACACGGGGAGAAGATCAGAAGCACACCACATGTCTAACAAACTACCTACATTCTACTAGCATAAGAGCGCACCAGGACTCACTATGTCTCAATGACAACCTACATCTACTATGCGAGAATCACCCAAGAGCACACCAAGTGCATTACATCTCTCCACAGTTAGCTCGTGTTCTACCAGCATAGGAGCACGCCGGGACTCATTACGTATCCATGAAAACCTGCATCTACCACTACGCAAGAACCACCCAGGCGCACACCAAGTGTCTTCATGGATGGTGGAATTCTCATCATCTCCAACATGGAAACACATTAGGACTGATTACATACAGGGATAACATTCATTCTACGCCATGACTGATTACATCCAAGGACAACCTCAAGGACTCATTACATCTAGGTACAACCTACGTTTTACATTAGCACTGATTACATCTAAGCACAACATTCCAAGACTCATTATATCTAGGGATAACATGTATTCTATGCCAGGAATGATTACATCTAAGAAAAACCTGACATGACTGATTACGTCTTGGGACAACTTGTGTTTTATGTCAGTATTGATTACATCTAGGGACAACCTATATTTCTTTCCATGTGAGAACTCGTTCTAGTGCATCTATGCCTTATAGTCTCTCATATTCTCTAGCATGGGAGAACCTCAGGACACATTACATTCCAAGGACTATATGTGTCTCCGACCATGCAAGAACTCGACACTCCCTCTTTCTAGGGACTTCGATCTAGATCACACCAAGTCTCTCTCTGGACTATTTGAACTTCACTCTGGCTAACGACTTAGTTAATACATTGGTTATCTGCTTGTCCATCCCAACATATTAGAGCTTCATTGTTCCTCTCTGCACCATATCCCGAATATAGTGGTACTTGATCTCTATGTGCTTCAACTTGTCATGGAACACCGGGTTCTCCGATAACTTCACACAACTCTAGTTGTCACAAAAGATACAATTCGCCTCTAACTCGAGATCAAACAAATCAGGCAATATCTTTTGAATCCATATTGCCTCACAACTGGCTAAAGAGGCCGCAACATACTTTGCTTAGGCTATACCCAGATCCAGGCATGACTGCTTCCTACTAAACCTGGATATCATACTAGATCACAAATTGAAGCAACATCTTGAAGTGCTCTTCCTAATAGTGGCATTGTCTGCCTAATCTGAATCAACATAATCATGTAGTTGGATCTTCTCATTCACATCATACTTGAGCCCATACTCAATTGCACCCTTCAATTACCTCAATACATGCTTTGCAACAACCAAGTGAACATGTCTTGGATTCGTCAAGAACTAGCTCAGGGTGTTCACATCAAAGCATATGTCATGTCTTGTATTCGTCAATCACATCAATGAACCAATCATCTGATGATACATCATGGCATCAACTGACTTTGATGAAGAATCACATAGTAGTTTCAAGTTATATTCCATAGGTGTGGTTATTTCCTTGCAGTCTAGCATTCTGAATCTCTTCAGAATCTCCATGGCATATTTTCCTTGACCAAGGAAAATCCCATATGTACTCTGCCACACCTCCATGCCTAAGAAGTAGTGCATCATCCCTAGGTTTTTCATCTCGAACTCAGTGGCAATTCTCCTCTTTGCATCTACAATGAGTTCGTCCTCTCCCGTTAGAAATAGGTCATCAACATATAGTAGGAGCATTATCGGTCTTCCACCTTCAATCTTGAAGTAAAGGTTGGAATCCGATTTACTCTTGGTAAAGCCTAAGCTCATCAGGAAGTTGTCCATCTTGTTGTACAATGTCCTGGGTGCCTATTTCAATCCGTACAAGGATTTCTTTAGTTGGTACACATGAGTCTATATGTCATGTGTCTCAAATCCCATAGGTTTCTCAACTTACACTTCCTCTTCAACTACACCATTCAAGAATGTCGTCTTAACGACCATCTGGCATATCTTCCATTTCATTACTACAGCAAATGCAAGTATAGATCTGATGGAAGTGTATCTCACTACGGGTGCAAATGTCTCCTCGTAATCTATGCCTTCTTTCTAGGAGAATCCATGCGCCACAAATTTTGCTTTGTGTTTTTCAATTCTACCATCTACAGCTTGCTTAATTTTGTAGATCCACATCGAAGTCACAATAGACTTCCCTTCTGGTATCTAAACTATCTCCCATAAATCATTCTTCATAATCGATCGGTACTCCTTGCTCATGGCATCCTTCCATTCTTTCTTTTCAGTAGTTGGAATATTATCAATGATGTCACATAGTAGGGCCACATAGATGTTGTATGCTTTATGTATTTGCCTTTATCTGTGCATCCCATCTGGAGCGACATACCTTTCTGCATCTTGTATTAGATCCCATGCCCATGTTGGTTTTCTCTTTTGGGAGTTCTTCTCATGAAGTGGTTCTATAGGTTCTCGTGTTTCTGTCATGTCATGATATTCATGGTCTTCTGGAATTGTTTCTTCCATTGTCGTGTCTCGAACTCTGGTTGCTTCAGGTTCTTTGACGTCTTCAATAGGTAGTTTTCTGATCTAGAATAGGATAAGTCTTTGTCAAATGTTACGTCTCTACTGATTTCGATATTCTTAAATCCTAGGAAGTATATTCGGTAGGCCTTTTAAGTATCACAATATCCTATGAATATCCCCTTCCTTCCTGAAGGATTGAGCTTGGTCCTATTTTTCCGTTGGGATGTGTATGTACACAAGGCATCCAAATATTTTGAGATTGCTTACTTTTGGTTTCTCTCCTCATAAATCCTTTTCAGGAGTCTTGATGTCTAATACTCAGTGAGTTGATGTCTAATCCTAGTCAAGATTCCTTGTTACTTTTGCCCATAAGTGCATCAGAAGATCCTAGTCATGTAGCATTTCTTTCGATGCTTCCATTATTCTTATGTTCTTTCGTTCTGCAATGCCATTCTGTTGAGGATTGTAGGGAGTGATCAGCTCCCTCTTAATCCCATATTTTCCGTATAGTTCCTTGAATTCTTCCTAGGTTAATTATCCACCATTATATGATCCCAGAGTCTTGATATTCCTTTCAATGTGGTTTTCGACCAAGGCTTTGAATTCCTTGAACTTACTAAATACTTCATTTTTCCCTTTTAAGAAATATATCCAAGTCTTATGTGATAAATCATATATAAAGGAAACATAGTATACATACCCGCTTAGTGAGCTAGATGACATGGTCCCACATACATATGAGTGTACTATCTCCAGTATTCCTTTTGCTTTGCTTTCACTGCTGGGAAATGTCTTCTTTATGGTCTTTCCTTGTGCACATCCATTGCAAACGCATTCATGCTTTGTTTGGATTTATGGAAGTACTAAAATCAATTTGCTTGCAATCGGTAGTGCTCTATAGTGCACATGTGCAAGCCTTCGGTGCCATAGTTCACTTGGCTCTATTGAGTCATGAACCAATGCTTGTTTAGGTTGTCCCTTTAATTTGTACAAGCCTCCATCTTGCTCTCAAATTATTGTTACATGATCAATTGTCTTTCCTTTTGGCCACATTATTACTTCACCAACAACAAATGAAACATAATTCCCTTTGCATCTAGTGCATAGATGGAGAGAAGATTCTTCTTCAATCCTAGAACATATAACACGTCTTTCATCTTCAAAGATTTCCTAGAATCTAGCTTGTAGGAAGCTTCTCCACTTCCTTTTATGGGGTATTGATAATCATCCCCAAGTTTCACTCTGTGAGGTGGCTCATGCTCAGATAGGTTGATGAATGATTCTTTGTATCTCGTCATATGTTTGGATGCTCCGCTATCCACAAGCCAATCATTGCTTCCATGTGAGATAGTGCCTGTGAGTGCTGATATTAGGACATATTCTTCATCACTTGAAGAATCATTTCTTTCTTCTCTGAATATTTTATTTGTTGGTTCATCATCTTTAGTGGTGTGAGCATGATGTATTTTCTTGTTTGAATTCTTATTGGAGAAGCCTCTGTTTCTGGGACAATCTCTCGAGTAGTGTTCCTTCTCATCACAAGTGTAGCATCATATTGGAAGGATCTCTTTTGGATTTCCTTTGTCTTTTGTCATGATGGTCCTCCTTCTTTCTATGATTTGTTCTGGTGTGAACTATGAGAGATTGATCTTTAGTTGATCCCATCTTTTCTTATCTTGTTGCAAGTTGAGCTTCTTCTTGTGTGCATTCTTCCCAAAGTCTGTTGAAAGCGATCAACTTCATTATGGCATGTATTGCTTGAATGAGTGAATCCCATGATCGTGGGAGACCATTCAAGGTGTTCATAACAATCTCCCCTTCTTCTACATTATCGTCAACTGCTTCAAGTTGTTCCTTGATTTCAACAACCCTTGTGAAGTAGGATTGGATGGTCTCTGAATTTTGTATCTTCGTATTCTTTAGTTATTTCCTCAATGTCTTCTTCCGATCAATGTTCTTTCCTCCGAACAACTTCATCAAAGCATCAAACACTTCCTCAAGTGTCTTTAAGGATGACACATGGGGGATGAGATGATCCTTAATAGAATCTGCAATGATTCTCTTGGCCTTAATCAAGTTATTATTATGGATAACCTCAGCTTCATCTCCCGCTAGCTCTGGAACTTCCTTACTAATATACTTATCCAAATCATTTTCTTCAAGGATTAGGGAGATCTTGTTCTTCCATGCTCAAAAGTTGTCATCTCCCCTAAGCTTATCATAAAGATGGGTGTGATTAGTCATTTTGAAATGAGAACACAATAACATCATATAGTGAGGCGAAAATAAAAAATTTCCAATGACCTAGAGGAAGATACTCGACATATTTAAGAATTCGGATAAAGATGCTTGTATGTGAAAAAGGGATCCCAAGAATGGATTTCAACAAGTAACGAACTGTGTGTGGAGACCTCAGATATGTGTCAAGCAAAGTGTGATAAAAATGGAGCAGAGTAAGCTAAGATGTTCCCTGGTGATAGTGGAACTACACTAGAAGGTGGACGTCTGAGAATTGGAAGAAGATTTTGGTCGGGAGAGAGAAGAAGAACTGTTACTAGAAGAGGAAGTTGCAGTATGACCAGAGGAGAAGACTACGACTTAACGTCGCCCTTTGACAGAGGTTCTTATAATGAGGAAGAGGAATACCACCCCATATATGAAAGAGAAGAAGAAGAAGAAGAAAAGGCCTCAGATCTAGAGTACGAGTACGACACACCCACATCCCTACATACATCTCCAGAGGTAAGATCCAGAAACTCATATCCTAGTGGGTTTGTCAATACAAGCAATAATAATTATGGGAATATCGGACAATGGAGTCCCCCTAGCCAAATTTTTTCTAGCAGTACCAAGAACAAAGATAATGGCTGGGAATGATATTAAGTTGTCGATTTCAACATAAATGGGTTAGAAGACCCATAGCAACATTGGTTTCTATGTGAAGTCATGTGGACCATGCGACAGGTCCAAGATGAAGCCATTAATAGGGCTCAAATGACCACAACCTCGATGGGTGGTGCGTTGGAATGGTACATGAAGTTTTATGTGGTTCTGACAGGAGTCGCATAGAAAAACACTCGACCAAATTCAAGCCAAATTAATAGATGAATTCATAAATCCCAAATATGAGTTGTAGTGTATTGCATAGATTAAACATATTAAGCAATTATCTACGGAGTCTATGTGAGACTTCAACCAAAGATTTAAAACATTAATGGCTAAATTAAGCTTCTAGATGTCGGACGTACATCACAAACAATGGTTCATTACAGTGCTGTTACCGCACATTTGGATTCCCTTGATGCAACTAAAGATTGTGTCACAGACTGAAGCACTGGAGTTGGCCATTATGATAGAATCCTCACATGTAATAGAGACTGGTACATGGATGATGCAAATCCAATCACAACTATCCAACCTTACGTTTCAACTCCATGAAATTAAAAAAGAGAAAGAGATCCAAGAGGAAATGTGGTGTACCAGATGCATAATAGAGGGACACAATAAGGATAACTACCTGGCACTCATGAATTATGTTGCATCAGTAGTGGTGAACCCAATAAATACACAAGAGATGCCTTGGTGTAGAATATGCAAGACTAGAGGCCATCGTTCGGAAGAGTGTTTGTACTTACAGAAGATTGTAAGTGCACTGGCTAGTTTATACTGTAAATTTTGCAAAATCAGTAGGCCACGATGAGAAGGATTGCAGAGCATACCAACTATTGCAAGAGAAAACAATGGATACCTACTTTTTGAAGAATGACAAGCAAATGGAAGTTGAGCGGGCTCAAGCTCAGTATCCTTAGCCCCAGTATCCACATAATCAGTACCTGCGGCAACAACACCCTTAACCTAGGGGGGGTAGAAATTTTGGAGTTTGAGGACAAGGAGGATGATTTGGTCGTGGAAGAGGCCAAATTATATGTTATAATTGCGAACAACTATTAAATTTTTCTAGGGATTGTGTGAGTCCTACAAAGACATGTTCGTATTGCAAAGATTTTGATCATATTGTCGAACAATGTCCACAGTTGATTTCTAAGTGGTAGGCTAGAAATGTGGGACACCTGAACCCTCTACAAAATCCCAACCCAAACCCCAATCAGAATATCCATAAGATTTATGTTGATTCAAGGGAACCACATATAGCTATCATAACAAGAGGAGGTGTTGCGACTGGAGCAGACCATGAAACACGGCTTGAACAACCACAGGTGCGACCGACAACACAAAAGTAAGTGTCGTTCAACATTCAAAAATAAAAAGAAATATTCTTGGATGCACGAATAGAATTCGTCGACAAGAATCAACTGTCAACTTATGTTGTTACACTACCAGGAAGACCAATAATGGAGATGCTTGGAATATTTGACCAGTTGTTTCGAAAGCAACCAACGGGAAAGGTTAGTAAGCTTAAACAATTTTCTAAAAGTTGCTTATCGCTAGTACAAGATAAAGATGTTGTCACGGAATTGACAGCTCTCATAGAAGAACCTCAAGAATAGGTGCGACTAGACAGAAGGGTTAACCATGTGGGAAAAACATTAAAGACTGGTCACGAGTTAAGGATGACTACCCATATAGGAGACTATGATATGAACTATATTATCTTAGACTTAGGCTATGATGCCAACATTTTGACAAGACAAACATAAGAAAGCATGGGGAAACCATGACTTGAGTGGTATCCTGCCCATCTATGATTAGCAAATCAGTTGAAAGTCTTGCCTATCGGTCAACTGACTCAAGTTCCTGTCGAAGTAGAAGGCCTAAGAACGTATGCCGACTTTGAAGTAATCGACATTGTTGATGACACGAATTTGTATCCTGCACTTATGGGAATCGAATGGGCGATTGATAATCATACCATCATCAATTTTAAGAAAATAGTCTTAACATTTGAAGATTAGAGCTAAGGGTAGTCACACCAATTGATCCACTAGAAAGACAGAGATACGTAAAGTCAATCAATAGTGAAGGACAAGGTGACTATCTGGACCATATTTATAACATCATGTCTGCAAGGGATGATTACGTGAATCCAACGACTGACATAAAGCTAAGTTGGCAAAGAATTAGTTCTTGTACATCGGATTCTACCGAAGCATTGGAAAACTGGCAGAATCAGATGCATGAAGTATCCATGAGAAGGTGTGCAAGAATTACATGATCTGTGTAACAGGTAGGAATCGAGGTAAGTGATCTACCCACATATTAAGGTTTACCTAACCTTGAATCTTTTCTAACGTAATTCAAAGAAAAAGTCACAGAACCTTAGCGCTTGTCTGCCCTAGACTTTGCATTGAAAGCTAGACCTGCTAGATGGTGGGTCGCACATAAAGAATCTATCTTCGAATGGCCACAATGTGGACAATTGATGGAGATACGATTCAAAGAAGAGATCATCTATACTGGTCAAAAGTATACAGGATTGACCAATCCTGCTTAGCATATAGATTATTGCAATGCGACATGGGAGGCATGTCCGCAACATGAATGGGTCCATCAGTTCATACACACATTAGACATGATACCAAGGAACTAGTATACATACGTTGAACTGAGACGAGGCACTGATGAATGGAATGAATTAGCTACTAGCTTCAAACACACATTTGATTTTGTCGATGATCATCATTCAATTGATGTTGCATTGCAAGTAATTAAGTCAAAGATATTTGAATATATCCATGTCGCAATGACAAACTTCAATCAGAGCAGCATAACAATCCAACATGGGATGGAGTGTTATAATGTGACGAGAGAAATTGGTGATGATGACCCACTCGATGTAAACATAGCAGAGTTTGAAGGTACGCATGCAATGGAAGGACTTGGTATTTCTAGTGATAAGTTTCTGAATACCCTAAAATTCAAGAAAATCAAAATTGGGTCCCTAGAGAATCCAAAATTTTCCAATATTGGAGATTACTGGGATGATGAGATTGTCAAGAAAATTACAGACCTATTTCATGAGTTTCAGGATCTCTTCTCTACAAAATTATCAGGAATGAAAGGGATTGTCAGAGACCTTGGAGAAATGAAAATACCATTAAATCCTGATGCAAAACCTGTCAAGCACTGACCATGCAGACTGAATCTGTGGTATAAAGAAAAAGTCAAGATAGAGTTGGACCGAATGTTGGATGCAGGTATCATAGAACTTGTTGAAGAATCGGAATGGATTAGTCTAATAGTAGTGCAAGATAAGAAGGCTAATGGTGAAGTAAGGATTTGTGTCAACCTAAGGAAATTGAACGATGCTTGTTCACATGACCCCTTCCCAATTCCATTTACAAATGAGGTATTAGAAAGTGTTGGGGGTCAAGAAGTTTAGTATTTTACCAATTCCATTTACAAATGAGGTATTAGAAAGTGTTGGGGGTCAAGAAGTTTAGTATTTTACTGATGGGTTGTCTAGCTACCATCAGATCATAATTGCAAAGTAAGATCAACACAAGACAACCTTTGCGACTGAGTGGCATTGTTTCCAATACACTGTAATGCCCTTTGGACTCAAGAATGCTCTTGTTATCTTTTCCATGATAGTAGTGGCTTCCTTTAAAGATTTTATTCATAAATTCCTTGAAGTCTACTTCGACGATTGGACCATATTTGGGCTCATTAAGGATCATGTTGAGAGCCTCAGAATGATGTTGGTGTCGCTAGTATAAGATTTCGTTGAACTTTAAGAAATGTATTTCTTTGTGTCCCTTTTGAAAGTTTGTTGGGTCATGTAGTTTGTCATGATGGAATCTTGGTCGAACCTACTAAAATTGTGATTAGCATTGACCTACCACCACCTACCACAATGAAGCAACTAATAACAACATTGGGACATACATGATACTATCGAAAATTTATCATAAGATATGAGGAGGTGACTGCTCCGATGGAAAAGTTATTGAAGAAGGATGTTAAGTTCCAGTGGACAAAAAATTGCCAAGAAAGTTTGGACACCTTAAAGAACAATACGGTTACAGTGCCCATACTTCTATTTCCAGACTAGAAAAAGGAATTTCATGTACATGTCGATGCATCAACTGTTGCACTCGACATCGTACTAGCATAGCCCGACAAAGGATCGATTGATCATCCTATTGCCTTTGCTAGCAGGAAATTATCAACAATAGAGAAGAACTACACCACGATAGAAAGAGAGGGATTAAGTATGGTATACTCTTTGCAGAAATTTCAACACTACTTGTTGGGAGGACATTTCAAAAGGTACACAGATCATTCAACATCGAAATCCCTAGTCAATAAGCCAGTATTGGGGGGAAGATTTTCCAATGGCTTCTCCTTTTTTCAAGAATTTGACGTTAAAGTCATTGTTAAACTGGGTCGACTGAATTTAGGGCCATACCATCTCTCGAGGATTGAGAGTGGTGAAGAACCTAGTGATCTTGATGATACTCTCCCGAACGTACAATTTTTGCGATAACAATATTTGATGATCATTATAGAGACATCATACACTTTTTCATTACGGGCTATGCCCTAGTTGAATTTACTACTCCACAGAAGAAATAGTTAGTTGTGTGAGCTGTAGACTTCTAGTTGATCGTTGATAGTTATATAAAATGGGCCCTGATGAGATTCTTCATCGTTGTGTCTTGGAACACGAGCCACTAATGATACTTAATGAAGCACATGCTGGTGTCGTGGGAGGCTATTGTGCTGGAAAAGATACACTGCGAAAGATATTACAAAGGATTGTGGTGGCCCACCATGCATGTGGATGCTCAAGAATATTGACTCCGTTTTGATGTTTGTCAAAGAACCGGAAAACCATCACAACGAGATGAAATGCCACTTGTACCACAAGTAACTCTGCATGTATTTGTCAAATGGGTTGTTGATTTTGTGGGACCTATTAGTCCAATAGGGAAGAGAACATGTGCAAGATATATTATTATTGCGACCAATTACTTGACCAGATGGGCTGAAGCCGCACAAGTAAGAGATTGTATTGTTGTGATTGTTGCCAAGTTCTTGTTCGACAATGTCGTGACTCGATTTCAATGCCCGAAGATTTTGGTAAGTGGCCAAGGTATGCATTTTGTTAATTAGTTAATTGAAGAGTCAACGGAAGAATTCCAGGTCCAACATTGAAAGACAACGCCATATCACCCTCAAGTGAATGGTATTGTCAAAGCATTCAACAAGATCCTAGAAAATGCATTGACAAAGATTTGTAATGTTTAAAGAGATGACTGGGACCAGAAAAATCCTATATTTTTTTAATGGAATACCGCATGACTTGTAAAAAGTTGACAGGCTAAACTCCATTTTTCTTGGTGTATGGACAAGAGGTTGTGATGCCGATGGAATATATTCTACCTAACCTCAGGATTGATGTGATTACATAGATGACATATGTTGGTATTGTACATGAAATACTATCGCAACTGCTACAGTTGGAAGAAGAACGTTTTGTTACAGGTTATCATTAAAACGTTGAGAAGGACCGACAAAAAGTATGGCATGATCACCACATCAAGAATAAGCGATTTCAAGTTGGAGGACTTGCTCTTCAATACGATAGCAATTTTTTAAAGCATCTGGACAAGCTGAAAACAAACTGGTTAGGACTGTATATTGTAATTCATATCACTAATGGAGGAGCAGTGCAACTACAAAAGTTAGATGGAACACCTATCAAAGGATTGGTGAATGGAAGTTGGCTAAAGCCCTACCAAAATAGTCGCGACTTGGTCGATTAAAAAGAGAAAAGAACATAAAAGAAAATAAAAGAGAAAGAAAAAAGAAAAAGACAAAACCCTCTGAGTAATTTTTTGATTTGATCGTAGGCTACCAGTCTGTCGCAAGAGGAAGCAAAAGGCATCGCAGACTATATGTCTGTTGCAAATGAAAAAGGGTGGCGAAGACAATTCAATTGTTGCAATAAAAGAAATATGTGGAAGGTTCAATATAGGTTGCAAAAGAAGAAGAGTTGTCACAACATGAACTTGCATCACAAAAATGACAGTTGGCCATAATTATTAAAAACGTCAGTGATTTTGACTACGTGCTTTTTGGTTACTTCTGTCATTATTGCACAATAACTACCACTAATGTGACAGGTGAATGATGGTTTGTGTGACGATTTCCATATGTTGATTCAGATGATAGGCCCATGTGACAGATATCATTGCCACCTTTCCATTCATTGTCTGTGTGTGTAAAGGACTGACTGATTGAATGGGTAGATGTTATCACCTTCGTGCCCAAGCTTTAGTTCATTCTACTACATTCGAGTGAGAGATTTCCCTTTACACCTACAAGAGATGAAGCAAGTCTTTCATAGAGTATAGTTATTTCCATTTCCAGTACAAGCACAGTTGCAGAATCCGATGTTGCGACCACATCACCCAAAATCATTATGGAAGATTCTGCCAGATATGTTCCACCTCAAGTCGTGGTTGTAGAAGAAGTTGAACATATTCCATTAATCCCTGAAGTGAGGTTACGACCAAACCCACCTGGCACGTCGAAGAGGAAATAGTCTAGTAACCGTAAGAAACCAAAAACACCACTGCTTGGAGATGAAAAAGCAACGGTTGAAATTAGGATACCAGACAATATCCTACCTAAACGACCTCATGCACTGGGGAGCAAAACTTCCAAAATGAAAAGTATGCATTGGTAAAAATAGTCGTTTTGAAAAAGAGTTCGGACAACGATGAATAACGACAAGAGCCTTCGACGTCACCTTCATCTTTACAAGAAGCACATGACATATTTGGTGATGTTGATGAAATTTTCTCTCGTTAGTCCTAACGTTCTAAAGAAGTAACCTTTCAAACCTAAAGAAAGAAAGTAGTGACAGAGGCTTCAAAGAATATCGAAGAGGTGGAGGCACTATGTTCCAAGGCAGTTCAACAAGCTTCTCAGACATGGGAAGCATTGATTGATGATGAAGATTTAGAGAAAGCCATAGAGCAGTTGCGCACTTCGGAGACATAGCTTACCCAAATGAAGAATGAAATGAAGAAGTGTCCCTTAACAAAGAAAATGCCTAAGGATGCTGAGATGAATAAAGTGTAGCAACAAGTCACAACATTGCAAACACAACAACAAAAGCATGCTGAGAGGGTCACATAATTACATGCAGAGGCAGAAATAGTTACAGTTATTATTTAACTTGTACACTAGAAAGTGCGACAAGCAGTAGAGTCAATAGGACTTATAATGTCAAAACACATCAGTTCCGACCTTGTGGAAAATTTGAAGAAGAAGGAAGCAGAAGTACGGGAGGAGACTGCGTAGATAGTGAAAATCTTCCAGGATTTTCAAAGTAAGGTCGTCACAATAGAAGTTCCAGACTAGTGTGTCTCGGGATGAGCCACATGTGAGTTTTGGGAGCCTATTGGCCCTTGGAAGAGATAGTCATAATTTTTCTTGGGAATATGAAGATTCTGGTCGCACGATAGAAGAGTCTGCGGCAGAAAGAGGAGCTGCGACATAAGCAACCAAGAAAGAAGAGATGTGACATAAGCAACCATGGGAGAAGAGTCCGCGACCGAAGAGAAGCTTATAAGAGAATAGTTGCAATCAAAGAGAACAACCATGATGGAAGGAACCATGACAAAAGAAGAGTACATCGGTTGAAAATGACAGCTCAATTGATCGTGGGTAAGAAGTCACTTAGAATAGTGCATGCTTTGGGAATAAAGCATCTTTATATTTATGGGATGATAGCGCCTACTGTCAGTGTAACTGAATGTACGAGAATACGAATGATGACCTATCGGCTAATAGAGTAGAGTCGGTTGATTACGGTATGTAAGAGCCTATAAAAGAGAGAACCCAAGCTATATGTGGGTTGGTCTCTGTCGGCTCCTGTATGTCTAGAGTTGTAGAGTTGAAGAGGTGTAGAGAATAGAGTCGATCCAGGCTGTGTGTGGATCAAAAGTAGAGTGAAGGAGAGGAAAAATTCAGAGATCTAAGGCTAGAGAGCATGAGAGGAGAGAAGTCTGTATAGATAGTAGAGAAGATATAAAACAGAGTCTGCAAAGTTGAGTGCGTAGACAAAAGGTGTTATATATTACTCATGCCAGATGAAGAGCGCCTTTGTGTTTTTTCCTAGATGGGTTTCCACGTTAAATGTTGTCTCAATGTGTAATTGATGAATATGTATATGTTGAATGAATGTACACTTTGAATAAGTAGGTCTGAATAGATTGACTAACATTTGTTTATGAATGAGTATTTAGATGCATATGTCGCACTGTTGATAGATATAATTTGTGCTAAAGATATATGACTCTTGTAATCTCTGTCTACCGATAAGTAGAGTAATGTATCGAAGGAGCATAATAAGAATAAGAAACACACCCCCTGGCATTGGCCAAACAAGCTAGTAAGGTGTCATGAAAGAAGAAACCCCTACCCAACTACATAAACCTGGTTCTGGTAGTTACCCATAGAGATATCTCGAGTGAGACTGCATCTGCATCGCAGGTGTTGCCGACTGAGCCCTGCTCTATTGGGCCGATATCTTGGTCTTTGTTGACGGACAAACAGGGGTCTGAACCTGGGTCGAAGGAGGAAACACCAATAGAACCACAAGATGTTGAGGAGAAAACCAAACACAGGAAGAATGCAACAAAGGATAAGAGGATTTTGATAGATTCCACAAAGCCAATTTATGGTTGAGCTGAGGCATGTACATTGGGTTACAACAAAGCATGTACTGAGGTACCTACATGGTATAATTAGGTATGGCCTGAGAGATATCTCAAGTGATAGAGTGAAGCTGTATAAATATACAAATTCTCACTAGGTGGAGTGTAGTGGACAGAAAGAGCACCTTGTGGTGTTGCTTCAACTTATATTAGGTATGATATCTTGGATTAGCGAGAAGTAGGCTTATGTGGCACTCAGTACAACAAAAGTAGAGTATATATGCATCCAATGTCACAGGACTATTTGATCTGGAGATCAAATATCATTCATTAGAGATATGGTGCATAAGGAAGTAATGAAGCACCAATATATATCCATAAATGAGCAGGCATTGGGCAGACATACACCCTTAGAGCCTGGGTCATATGGCTAGAGGTGAATGGATCAGATAGAGTATTGATGGTTCTACAGACAAGCAATAGACATTCATGAGAGACGAATGGCCTATACACCATGATGATTATGTAGATGGATGTCTTCCACTCATGGGGTTGTGTGATTTGACTAGTGACGGATGGTCCTACAAATGAGAAGTCTTGGGTGACTTCCATTCATGGGGCCATGGATTTGGCTAGTGATGGATGACCTTGCATCCTCGGGTGACTTCCACTCACAAGGTCATGGACTTGAATAGCGATGGATGGCCCAATAGATGTGCAAAAATGGGTGACTTCCACTCATAGAGCCATGGATTTGGCTGGTGGTGGAATATGGCTCTACAACATCTCGCAAACATTCTACCACAGGAAATGGCCCATGTGTCAATGCAGTACTATGGGGTCATGTATTTGTCTAGTGGACTACCATGATACCATGTGTTCTAGTTAGTGTAGTCCTATAGGGCCACATGATTTGGCTAGTAGACTACCATGGGACAATGTGATTTGGCCAGTGGAGAATGATACATTCACTCATGGGAAATGACCATGTGCACATGGTTAATAGTGAATGGCCCTGGCACAATCTTGCTTATACAGTGGCTAAGTGAATAAGACTTGCTTATTTCATTGGGAGTATGTGACTCTAGATATAGACATTATCACCTAGTGTGATGTTTGGTGTGATGTAGAATGTTTCCCTCCCCGAGATTGAGTGTTGATGTTTTCTCCCATATGGAACATCGAGTAGGCATTCATTATGAATGGGGCTCAGAGTATTCTATTATATGATAGAGGACTATTGTTGAATTGACAAGATCTAAGAAGTGTCTAGGACTTCTTAGCGGGTCTATTCAGCATTAGAACTCTATGTATGAATAAATGAGCATACATGGAGAAGAATAACATTATCATTGCGAAGAACTTTTCTTTAGAAAGATGAAAATCCAATAATAAATGGTCAACAAGCAAATTAACAATTGAAGTGGTCAAATAGCAAGTCGGCCCTAACAAGAAGATAAGTCGACCCCATAAGTGAAATTCAAGTGATTTGATGAATATACATAAGAAGAACGATTCCTCGTTTTGCACAACCAATTCGTTGAAGGCATCTTCTCTTATCTAGTGTGCAATTCTATTAGGGAGAGCAAATTATCAAGGAATCATTCTTTGAAGTGTTCTCATCTCTCTTTAGGGTTCGCTATCTCTCCTCTTGAAGTGCGCACCCTGTAACACCCTGATTTTGACCCCGTTGCATTAGATGTATATGATGATGAATATATTGTAAATGATCATGGTGTGGAACTAAAGGCCAAGGCCCCACCATTGGTCAGTTATGCTATGTTTTGGATTTAAAATTGTCACCGATGGCATATCGGGGCATGCGGCATATATTATGTTGGTCATCATGTAAATACACATCTATAATAAATAAAATGAACCCGACCAGCTACGATCGCAGCAACTAAAATGAGAAAAGGGCATGATTTTCCCAAGGATGAGGATGTGCGGGAATTTGTCCAACTTTGTCCAATGAGGGAAATGCCCATGTGTCTTCTCCCCTTGTTTTATTCCAACCACTATCATTAAGAATGGCTGCTGGTGGTTGAGGCAATTATGGTCTTTGGGAGTGGGGTGGCAGGACTGTCAGTCCTCACCCACACGCACACTCCACCATAGTTGACTTCACAATGGCAAAAGAAACTACTGCCATCACTCCCGCACATTCTTCTCTCCGCGCCTGCACTGAGCACCCACGCCCTCCAAATTCGCGTCCTTGCCATTGTTGCCCGTCCTCATGCAGGGACCATTTTTGGTTCATTTTTACACTCACGCACGGGATTAATTCCTGGATTCAATCACGCAGTTTTGTTCCTCTACGGATTTTGCGGATGGAGTGAGTGTATGCGTTCCTCACGAATTGATTTATGGGCTGTCGTGGTTCTCTCACGCACAGTGTGTTTCATTGTGGCTTCTTTACGTTTTGGGACGGAGTCATTCATCCTCACGCACAAGCAATTACTCTACTGGATCTCACGCAGCAAGATGGGAGCCGTTTGGCCACTATCATCCACGATTTCCTGTAGGAAGTCATTTTCACGCTCAAGAACTGTGTGGCGATCTGTGTAATTCCTTTTTCCGCTTGCTTCATTGCCCTGGACGGACTGCTGATCTCCCCCTGTTGGAATTGTGTTGCTGTTGTGTTCAGGGATTGTTGTAAATTCGCTTGAGAGTCATTTTGGCCACGATAGGGCCAAGAATGACTTAGAATTTGTCTCCCCTGTCTTAAGTTGTATCAGCTGATTGTTTGCATGTGTGCAATGGTTGGTCTTCGGACTATGTAAGGAGCAGAGATGGGGGCTTAGTTTTGCTTGATAAACCTGGTGGCTGGGAACCACACAGACAGAGCTAGAGGGCTGGCCTTCTTCTCCATCACCCCTGAATAGCACTGGAAGGGAATGCAAGGCCTGAGGGACTGTTTAGCAGAGAAGGGACTGATTCCTTGTGTTGGGTGTGTTTGGGTGTCTTAGAGGTCAGGCTAGTTCTGGTGTAGGTGTTCTTAGCTCTGTAATGGGCTCACCAGCTTAACATTTAGCCTTTCCCAACTCCCTGATAGCCTGATAAACCCAACTGTGTTGGCTTGGCTGCATCTTGTGTACCCTTGGCTATGTGTAAGCCTGCTTGTTCCCTTATTCCTTGGAGAATCATGCCCAGCTCGGGGGTGGCAGCGTTGCTGAGAGATTAAGGAGCATGCTGGCCTATGGTTGGGTGGAATGTTGCAGCGACATAGCTGGTTGCGGAACGAATTCCTCATAAGATAAGTGATCTTGCATATTTTACTTCTGCAACCATATTACTGTTAATGATATGATGAACATATTAAAATGAATGATTGAAGGAATGCACGTTAATTCCGTTGTGCAAAACATATAATTGTAGCTGTGAATGTTGAATAATTGCATCTGTGCATGATAAATATTTGTGTGTGCATATTCTAGTTCAATGTACAGGTTTAAGCATTCTGTTTCAGCAATTTAATGCCTGTACATGTTCATGGGGCTCTTAGCGCGGGTGGTTTAAGCTTGGAGTCGCGTCCTCTTCGTTGATCGGAGGCATGGGGACATGACAGTATGGTATCAAAGCCCATGTTGCAACATGGGCTTGAATGAGCCATGAAGGGTGTAGTGACAGAGGTTGTATTTCATTCTGCCGAGTAGAAGTCATAATCTGAATGACTGTAAAATTCAAAAATTTGTTTTAAGTGCTAAACAGTCGGGTCGCCAAATGGTAAAGACTTCTGATGTAGCGGAAGAGTTAGTGGTTTCCCGTCCGTCGTTGTGGAAGTCCAAACCGCTAAGTCTTCCGATGGGGAAGAAAATCGTGGAAATTTCTAAGTGTTGGGCAGCCAATCGGAAGGAAAAGCGTTTCGCGAGCCGCCGTTGCGGAAGCGAAAGCATTAAGGCTTCCGATCCAAAAGGGCGCCGATGCCTAAAGCTAAAAATTTCGTTAAGGAAGGAGCGGCCATTCGGAAGGGAAAGTGTTTCGCGAGCCGTCATTGCGGAAGCCAGAGTCATTTGTCTTCCGATGTAAGAGGTCCACCGACGCCCAACGTTAAAATTGTTCTAAGTAAGTGCCAATCAGAATAAGTTAACGTTTGGTGAGCCGCCATTGCGGAAGCCAAAGTCATTTGTCTTCCGATGTAAGAAGTCCGCCGACGCCCGACGTTAAAATTGTTCTAAGTAAGTGCTGATCGGAAGAAGTTAACGTTTGGCGAGCCGCCGTTGCGGAAGCCAAAGTCATTTGTCTTCCGATGTAAGAAGTCCGCCGACGTCCGAAGTTAAAATTCCTTTAAGAAAAGAGCAACCAACGGAAGAAAAAGTGATTAGTGTGCCGCTGTTGCGGAAGAAAGAATGCTTCCGAGAGCCGCCGTTGCGGAAGAGAAAGTGGTTCGAGAGCCGATTCTACGGAAGAGAAAGTGGTCCGAGAGCTGATTCTGTGGAAGAATAATTGGGGAAGAGACCCGATTGAACAAAGGAAAATTCATCTATTTTTCAGAGGAATTTTCAGCAGTTTTTACAGTGAATTTTCAGGGCTGAAAATGAGAAAAGAGGCAGCGATCTTATGCGCCGGATTGCGCGAAAATCAATAATTTACAAAAAAAACGAGGCTGCTGCCCTCGACCTGCCCTGCAGTGGCGCAGGGAAGCCACAAGGGGGCAAGCCCCCTTGACCCCCATCGTCCCCATCAGATAGTCGTTCTTTGGTGAAGAAAATCTTGTATTTGGGTCAATTGTTATTTTATGGTTATTCCCAGAGAAGGTAAGTGTTTCTGATTTATATGATATGCATCTAACAATTGTGTTATTAACATGTTTGCAGAATCATAGTCACCTTCAAGAGAAGTATTCCAGGTAGTGCAGTTTGGTAAGTAAGTTGTGGTTCAGTCATGAGAACCCATGATGGGTATGATGCTCGGGATTCCTACGAGCGAGCAAAAGATGCCATGGGAGAAAATGTCCGTAATAGAAACGATGACATTGAGTCCAATGGAAGGCAATTGCAGGGGACACCGTCAGATGTTGCAGCTACCATGAGAAGTTTAATTAAAGCCTAGGAAGAACAGCATTAGTTGAATGTTGCTATGTTGCAGAGTTTGACAGACTTGTAGAGGAAGATAGATTCTAGATGAGGTACAACAAGACCAGAAGGAAGTAAGAGCAGTATTAGGAGAAGGAGAAGGACTTCTAGTGGATCATCTGATTCCGAAGAATCCAGTGGGGATTCAAGCTCCTCTTCTCATAAAAGAAAGAGAAAGAGACACCATGGGGATCGCTCTCGAGATGAATTCAAGAAAGCTAAACCTCCTACATTTGATGGCGAGATAAAGACTGGACAAGAGGCTGAAGCTTGGCTTCTTGGAATAAATAAGTGCTTTCAAGTGCAGGAATATTCAGGAAACATGAAGGCAAGAGTTGCCATATTCAATCTGAATGGAAGAGCATCCATTTGGTGGGAACACTTCAAGTAAGTGAAGAGGACCAGTGAAAGGAGACTGAAGTGGAAACAGTTCAAGAAGTATTTCAAGCAGAAATACCTTTCTGACAGGTATTATGATGACAAGATTAAAGACTTCCATGAGCTGAGACTGGGACAGCAGACCATGGAAGAGCATGCAAATAAGTTTTTGGAGTTGTTGAGGTATGTCCGGTACATCAGAGATGAAAAAGTGAAGGTCCAACATTTTCTAAGTGGATTACCTCAGTCTTACAAAGATAGAATTGAGTTTTATGAACCTAGAACTCTTGAAGAAGCAATAAGAAAGGCTGAGTATTGCTATGCGCAAAGCAAAGGTAAACCTGATTACCATAAGGCATGGAAGGACAAGAAGAATGAGAAGTTTGACCAAAGAAAGAAAGGTTTCAAATCTTCTAGCTTCAAGAATCAGCAGAAGCAGCCATCTCAAGCTAGGAGTAAGCCGGTTGGGGTGACCAGAGAAAAGCCTAAAGATCCACAACATAATAGAGGGCCACTTCAATGTTGGAAATGTGGAGGACCCCACATGCGCAGGAATTGTCCGCTCAAGAATGAGAGTGTAAGGCCAGCTTACAACGTTCAAGAAGCCGAAACAGTGGGTCAAGTAGCAAGGGCAGTTCCTAGGATCTATGCAGCACTGGAGGACCGCCAGGCAGATCACCAGTCAATTGTAGTTGAAGTAGCAGGTAATATTGTTGAGCAATCTGTTTCTATTTTGATTGACCCTGGTTCTATGCACAGTTACATTACTCCTAGAGTAGTGGAGATTTGTGCTTTTAAGAAAGTAAAGCATATGAAGCCTTGGTTAGTTCAGGTAGCCACTGGAACTAAGAGAAAGGTCAGTGAAGTGGTAGAGAAATGTCCATTGGTCATGAATGGATTGGTCACTTGTGTATATCTGAATGTTCTACCGCTTGGTTCCTATGATGTTCTCATTGGAATGGATTGGTTAGAAGCTCACAGGGTGAAGCTTGATTGCTACCATAAGAATTTTGAATGCATGAATGAAGAAGGAAACCTAGTAGTTGTGAAAGGCATTCCAAAGGTGATTTCAGTAAGGCAGGTTTCAGCAATGCAGTTAAAGAAGTTATGTAGGAAGGGTTGCCAATTGTATGCAGCTCAGATTTTGGAGGAAAAGAGAGATAAAACTCCTCGGTTGGAGGACTATCAGGTGTTATAGGAATTCAGGGATGTGTTTCCTGATGAGATTCTAGGGCTTCCTCCAAAAAGGGACATTGACTTCACAATTGAACTTGTGCCAGGAGTAGCACCAGTGTCCAAAGCACCCTACAGGATGAGTACCTCGGAAATGCTAGAATTGAAGATGCAACTGCAAGAGTTGTTGGAAAAGAAGTACATTCGACCGAGTGTGTCCCCTTGGGGAGCACCGGTTCTGTTTGTAAAGAAGAAATATGGTACACTCAGGTTATGTATTGATTACAGACAGTTGAACAAGGTTACTGTGAAGAATAAATATCCTTTGCCTAGGATTGATGACCTCTTTGATCAAATGAGAGGAGCAAGGGTATTTTCCAAGATTGACTTGAGGTCTGGTTACCATCAGGTAAGGATCAAGGATGAAGACATTCATAAGACAACCTTCAGGACGAGGTATGGGCATTATGAGTTTGTAGTGGTACCATTTGGTCTCACAAATGCACCAGCTACATTTATGTGCCTCATGAATAGTGTCTTCAACAAGTATTTGGACAAGTTTGTTCTTGTTTTCCTTTATGACATTCTTGTTTATTCCAAGGATGAGAAAGATCATGAAGAGCATTTGAGATTGACATTGAATTTGCTCAGGGAGCATCAGTTGTATGCGAAACTAAGCAAGTGTGACTTCTATAGAGATAGAATTCAGTACTTGGGTCACATTATCTCAGAAGAGGGTATATCTGTGGACCCTGAAAAGATTGAAGCCATTATGAATTGGCCTACTCCAAAAAATGTGACAGATGTAAGATCTTTTATGGGACTTGCAGGATACTACCGGAGGTTCATTGAGGGATTCTCCAAAGTTGCACATGCCATCACTTCTTTGCAAAAGAAGGGGATGAAGTTCGAATGGACATCGAGGTGTGAAGAAAGCTTCCAACAATTGAAGAGTCTTCTCACCAGCGCACCAGTACTGAAAGTTGCAGATCCAGAGAAATATTTTGTGGTGTGTACCGATGCATGCGGACAAGGGCTTGGAGGAGTCCTCATGCAGGACAACCACGTGATATGTTTTGAGTCAAGAAAGCTGAAGGAGCATGAGAAGAACTATGCCACTCATGATCTAGAGCTTGCAGCCATAGTACATGCTCTCAAGATGTGGAGGAATTACTTGATGGGCAGGAGATTTGAGCTCAGAACAGATCACTGTGGACTGAAGTATTTGTTTGATCAGCCTACTTTGAATGCTAGGCAAGCAAGATGGCTGGATTTGAATTTGATTTTGAAATCAAGCACATAAAGGGAAAAGAAAATAAGGTAGTTGATGCACTTAGCAGGAAGGTGCAGGAAATGCAAGTGGCATCTCTTAGTATTTTCCAATCAGATTTGAGGCAACAGATTGTTAGTCATGTTGCTGGAGATGAACTGTATGAGCAGGTAAAAGACAAGTTGCAGCAGCAAAGTCTTGAGAAGAGGTATGAGGGATATAAATTGGAAGAAGATGGACTTCTCACTTATAAAGGCAGAATTTATATTCCGAATGTAGCAGATTTGAGGAGAGTTGTTATGGATGATATCCATCAAGCTCCGTATTCTGGTCACCCAGGGTATCAGAAGACAATTGCTACAGCTACAAAGCAGTATTTTTGGCCAGGAATGAAGAAGGACATGGTTGAGTACATTTCAAGGTGTATGAAATGTCATCAGGTAAAGGATGAGCATCAACATCCAGCAGGTTTGTTGCAGCCTTTGCCAGTTCTGGAATGGAAATGGGAAGCTATTTCCATGGATTTTATTACAGGATTGCCAATGACTTGGAGACAACATGATTCCATCATGGTTGTGGTAGACAAGTTGACTAAAGCAGCACATTTTATACCGGTTAAGTCTATGTATGAGACTGGCGACATTGCAAAGATCTTCATGAAGGAGATTTTCAAATTGCATGGATTGCCTAAGGCAATAGTATCTGACAGAGATGTCAAGTTCACTTCCAACTTTTGGAAGGGGTTGTTTGCAGATTTGGGTATGAAGCTAAACTTCAGCACTGCATACCATCCTCAGACAGATGGGCAGACAAAGAGAGTTAATCAGGTGCTTGAAGACATGCTTCGCATGTATGTGATGGACAAACCAACCAAGTGGGAATATTACTTACACTTGGCAGAGTTTGCTTACAACAATGGACATCAGGCATCCTTGGGGATGAGTCCGTATGAAGCTTTGTATGGAAGAAGGTGTAGAACACCAGTGACTTGGGATAGTCCAGTGAACAAGATTGTGCTTGGGCCAGAATTGCTCAAGGAGATGTAGCAAGAGGTTATAAAAATCAGGCAGAAGCTGAAAGTAGCACAAGACAGACAGAAAAGCTATGCAGATAAGCATAGGGTGAATAGGCAGTTCAGAGTTGGGGATCATGTTTACCTCAGAGTGAGGGAAAGGAAGAGTTCCTTGAAGCTTGGAAGTTGTGCCAAGTTGTCACCGAGATACTGTGGGCCGTTTGAAGTGCTTGAAAGAATAGGGCCAGTTGCATATAGACTTGCATTGCCTGCTAGCACTAGAGCTCATAATGTTTTTCATGTTTCTTTGCTTAAGAGATATGTACATGATCCTAACCATGTGATAAATTGGGATGTGATTCAGGTGGAACCCAAGGGAGAGTTCTGAATCGAGCCAATGCGCATGCTCGACAAGAAGGTCACAATGCTCCGGAACCGAGCCATAGGGCAGGTAAAGGTACAATGGGAGCACTACGGGCCTGAAGAGGCTACATGGGAGCTGGAGGATGCCATGCGATTGGCACATCCATTTTTGTTCAATTCTGCGGAACACTGAGGCGATACCAGTGTAGCATTTTGTTCAATTTTGTAAAGCACTGAGGACAGTGCTATTGAAGGGGGAGGAGAATGTAACACCCCGGTTTTGACCCCGTTGCATTAGATGTATATGATGATGAATATATTGTAAATGATCATGGTGTGGAACTAAAGGCCAAGGCCCCACCATTGGTCGGTTATGCTATGTTTTGGATTTAAAATTGTCACCGATGGCATATCGGGGCATGCGGCATATATTATGTTGGTCATCATGTAAATACGCATCTATAATTAATTAAATGAACCCGACCAGCTACGATCGCAGCAACTAAAATGAGAAAAGGGCATGATTTTCCCAAGGATGAGGATGTGGGGGAATTTGTCCAACTTTGGCCAATGAGGGAAATACCCATGTGTCTTCTCCCCTTGTTTTATTCCAACCACTTTCATTAAGAATGGCTGCTGGTGGTTGAGGCAGTTATGGTCTTTAGGAGTGGGGTGGCAGGACTGTCAGTCCTCACCCACACGCACACTCCACCATAGTTGACTTCACAATGGCAAAAAAAACTACTGCCATCACTCCCGCACATTCTTCTCTCCGTGCCTGCACTGAGCACCCACGCCCTCCAAATTCGCGTCGTCGCCATTGTTGCTCATCCTCACGCAGGGACCATTTTTGGTTCATTTTTACACTCACGCACGGGATTAATTCCTGGATTCAATCACGCAGTTTTGTTCCTCTACGGATTTTGCGGATGGAGTGAGTGTATGCGTTCCTCACGGATTGATTTGTGGGCTGCTGTGGTTCTCTCACGCACAGTGTGTTTCGTCGTGGCTTCTTTACGTTTTGGGACGGAGTCATTCATCCTCACGCACAAGCAATTACTCTGTTGGATCTCACGCAGCAAGCTGGGAGCCATTTGGCCACTATCATCCACGATTTCCTGTAGGAAGTCATTTTTACGCTCAAGAACTGTGTGGCGATTTGTGTAATTCCTTTTTCCGCTTGCTTCATTGCCCTGGACGGACTGCTGATCTCCCCCTATTGGAATTGTGTTGCTGTTGTGTTCGGGGACTGTTGTAAATTCGCTTGAGAGTTATTTTGGCCACGATAGGGCCAAGAATGACTCAGAATTTGTCTCCCCTGTCTTAAGTTGTATCAGCTGATTGTTTGCATGTGTGCAATGGTTGGTCTTCAGACTGTGTAAGGAGCAGGGATGGGGGCTTAGTTTTGCTTGATAAACCTGGTGGCTGGGAACCACACAGACAGAGCTAGAGGGTTGGCCTTCTTCTCCATCACCCCTGAATAGCACTGGAAGGGAATGCAGGGCCTGAGGGACTGTTTAGCAGAGAAGGGACTGATTCCTTGTGTTGGGTGTGTTTGGGTGTCTTAGAGGTCAGGCTAGTTCTGGTGTAGGTGTTCTTAGCTCTGTAATGGGCTCACCAGCGTAGCATTTAGCCTTTCCCAACTCCCTAATGGCCTGATAAACCCAACTGTGTTGGATTGGCTGCATCTTGTGTACCCTTGGCTATGTGTAAGCCTGCTTGTTCCTTTATTCCTTGGAGAATCATGCCCAGCTCGGGGGTGGCAGCGTTGCTGAGAGATTAAGGAGCACGCTGGCCTATGGTTGGGTGGAATGTTGCAGCGACATAGCTGGTTGCGGAACGAATTCCTCATAAGATAAGTGATCTTGCATATTTTACTTCTGCAACCATATTACTGTTAATGATATGATGAACATGTTAAAATGAATGATTGAAGGAATGCACGTTAATTCCGCTGTGCAAAACATATAATTGTAGCTGTGAATGTTGAATAATTGCATCTGTGCATGATAAATATTTGTGTGTGCATATTCTAGTTCAATGTACAGGTTTAAGCATTCTGTTTCAGCAATTCAATGCCTGTACATGTTCATGGGGCTCTTAGCGCGGGTGGTTTAAGCTTGGAGTCGCGTCCTCTTCGCCGGTCGGAGGCATGGGGACGTGACACACCCTGTGTAGCTAGTGATGTTTGGCATACCCTTATGATCAATGTTTCTTCATTGTTATTGTTATACTCTTATTACTAGAAATATCTTCTTAAGAAAAGTTGTTGGGTTTTATCCCTATTGAGTTTCCCAGGATAAAAACTCTTGTGTCTCTTGTGCATGGTTATCTTTTAGTGATCCTTGTTTTATTTTCTGCTGCAAGTGAATGTTGAAATTTTCGGTGTGTAATTATGCAATGATAAAAGTGGAATCATAATCATTAGGACATAATTTATTAAGATATGAAAATTATATTGCTAAGTTATAAAATACAACAAAGGGCACGAGCAACTTCTTATCCTCCTTATCAATCTTACTTAGAATAAGACAATGATTGAATAGACCCTTGGAGCCAACCTAGGATTTCACAATGTCCCACCTAGAATATACTTTGAGCAAAAAAACCCACCCAACCTCTTAGAAATATCTTCATCACTCTTCTTGCAATTGCACCACATAGGCACCAACTTCATCGGTTCCAAGTCCGCTAAGCGAAGTTTTCCAGAAGACGTTAGAAAAAAGCACCCAACGGATCCTATCTAGAATTGGGTCACCACACCTCTCTTTAAGAGAGCATAAAGTTAAGGTAACCTTCCAATAGAATATTCTTACCAGTGAAAAACCTCACTGAGACTAAAGCCTCATAAAATTGCATTCGATCCATGTAAGGTAGAGATTAAGAACCCTCAGCTCGAAGTCCAACTCTTTATCCAATAAGTGGACTTGAATACCTGAGTTGTAAGAAGCAGAATCCACCACCTTTAAGGTTGATTTCCAAGTTGTTAGAAGACCACTAAATTGACTACATGCATCAAAGGCATTGAAAGACCAACTTTTAGCCAAGAGAATGCTTCAATAGCCTTAGCACCTATACAAATAGTTTATTGAATGAGTATAATATCCAAAGAATAGACTTTGGTAAGTCTCTTGAGGGCTAACATTTTAGAAGCACCTCCCACCCCTTGTAAATTAAATGATAAGGCTTTCATTGAGGAACCCTAGAATGGGATTTCCCAACTCTAAGAGTCCTGCCGATAATAGCTTGCTTTCCCCAACAAACATCCCTCTTAGCCTGGTGTTCGCTGACGAACAAAAAATACTTCTTGCCAACTTTTCCCCTAGAGGCTCATCTTGGGGAAAACCACCATCTTTTGACACTTCTTCCACCTTTTTGGACTTGGACCTCAAATCATATCTAGAAGGGACTCCTCCTTGAGGGGAGAGGCTTAGGGACCAACTCTATATAGCTATACAGAAGACTCTTTGTTTGTAGGATAAGAGACGAACTCTATATAGATATCTGATTATAATCTTAGTAAATTCCACACACACACACACACACACACACACACACACACACACACATATATAAGAGACGTCTAAAAATTCGTCGATTTGCACTGGACATTCTTTTTTCCCCCAGAATCCGACATTTTATTTTATTTTGCAAAATGAGATTATAACTATGTTTTAATCGCAATTTTGATGGTAGAAATGGATTTAACGCCCTCAAGAACCCCTCGAGCACAGAAAATCCCAAAACTTGACAGTTGTAATCTGGATTTTTAAAAATTTCTGCTCGTTTTTTTATTATCAAACTTGTGTCGAAAAAATCCATTTATTTCGACCCAAATCATAGAATTTTTAGACTATGCGATATATATAATAAAGTGGGTCTAATGGTTAAGAGCACGTGTTTCTTTCTAGGAGGTCACATGTTCAAATCCGAAGGGGGGTAGGGTATGTACACCTCTGTAGACTTTAGCAGTTAAATCACTGCGTAGAGGGGGTCCCTTGTCCCACAAACAAAGGGGTCTCATACACCAATTGGTGTCTTGCTTGGCGGTGACCTTAAAAATATATTATTATTATTAATCTTTTATGGTGATGTCTATGTTGAAGGGTAATATAACTCGAATATTGAGGAACTTGTTCTCGATATGCAATCTCAATTCATCCCTACATCTGAAATGTAATACAATTGGGACAAGTACATAAACACAAGTGAGTCAAATCCACGGCCTCGTGACAGAGGGACCTTGACATCAGGGGGTCCGACAACCTACGCTACCCGTCGAGGCTACAAATCCTATCTATATATACACATTTATTGGTAGCCATCGTTGGTCATTGGTATTGGTAGTGGTGATCAATAACCAGCGTGTTGCACAGGCTTTAATGTGATGATAGTTGCGCAGCCTCCCTCGCATTAAAGCCTGCCCAACAAACTAGTTAATTTTCGCCATTGGTAGTCACAGAGGTAGGTGCATCTTTTCCTAATACACTCAAACTTGGTAAAGGTAATTAATAGTAGGTTTAACCGCTTATATCCAATCGTCGTATGAGGTGGGTTGTCCGACAAAAATATAAACCTAGTGCATGGAAGAAGGGAAGCACCGGCAGCGGGAGATATGAGCAAGCATATTCATTTTTATATGATATAAAATGTCAAAAATTAACACAAACGAGTAAACTTCAGAGGATCAAAAAAATGCCTTTGTAAAGGGTAGCAAAGTCTCCACGAATCTTCGACAGAGAGGGAAAGCGCATTTACCCGAGATCTGAATTTTACAGTGTTTGGGGACTGAGAATGGACAAGAAAGGTCACTATGTTCGCAAATGGGCGATAGATTTAGCAGATTCTTACAATTCTTCAAGGGATATTCCCGATCCCCCGGGTTACGATCGCACGGCCCAGGAAGTGGTAATTCCGTACCTTTTCAATCAAAATTTTCGTGTTTTATCTTTCGGTCCTTCTAAATGTTTTGTTAGGGCTTCCATGGGGACTCAAATGTGAAGAAATGGCATTCAGAAGGGCTGTGTATCCGTCATTTAGATGTTATCCAAACTTTTGTTCTTATGTTGGAGGACATTTAGTTTTAGACGGTTGAAAGTAGAGCGGTAGCTGCGATTTATATTTTCCAAAATTTAGGTCGCGTTTAGGGTAATGGATGTGCTTTTAAGGGATTCGATGCTGGATCCAGAGGGTTTTAGTTTACTTTGTTTGTTACAATTTTGGGTCTATCTTGTTTGCAGACGTGATAACTCTACGGGAATTAAACTTGTGAGCAATGATATAATGGGAACTCTGGGAATCTCTTCAATTCAAGGAATGAAATATTATTTGCAAGTCCATATCATAGTAGCAGTATTTGAGTATGAATTTGAATTGATTATGTATGGAAAAAAAATTAAGAATAAGTAAAGAAAAATTATTTCAGGGACAAAATAACTTAAGTAGACCTCTCATAAATACAAAAAACATGCATTCTTAAAATTTTAGAAAATTTAAGTATACATATGGATCCAAAATTTTAAAGTAACATTTTGCTTATGATGTTATTAATAGGTTATGATGCTATTATAGTTCCAGTCTTATATTAATAAATTATTAATTAAATTCTTGAAAGTTAAACCACACGTGTATTAATTTTGTCAAATTTTGAACTCCATGCTAATTTCTGTACACAACTCCCAATATGGTGGAATCTTGCTACTATGGTCTTTATGGACTTATCCACCAAAAATTGCTGAAAACAAGGAAGATTGACTACAAAATCTCACAACACATCACAGTTCACAGTTCAAATGTGTCCGAACTGTATGGCTTCAAACCAGTGGATACACATCACAGTTCACAGTTCAAATGTGTCCGAACTGTATAGCTTCAAACCAGTGGATTTATAACGAGTTGCAGCAGCAATGTAAAATAGAGAATTTTGCTTTAAAGTATGGAACTGTAAAAGAGGCATAAAATCAAAATGGATAGAAATAAATTATAAATATGAAAGTTGTAATGCACAAGACAAATAAGTTCTGGAGATTGATCCCTTTCTTATCCAAACTCTTTTGGCTTGATTTTCATTGTATTTTTGTTCTTTTGGGATTGCCCTTCTATCTATTCTTAGAGATGCACACTATTTCATTAGAATTCACTTATTGATCACCCTTTTCCTTTCCTCCACAACTTTTACCAGCATTTGTTGGCATTCCTGCAAAGTCCATATGATGGAATTCTATAGCTATACTCATTCGAGTTATCAATACTGGAATGAATTCTCAATGAATTTTCCTGTAGTCTTAGCCCTTTGATCAGTTTCTGTAGCTTTAACAAATTCAATAATGATGCACATGACTCTAGTGAATTATTGATTTAATTGTCCGTCACATCTGTCTTCATATTTTTTAAAGCATTCCTCTTTGAAATCAAAATGTATATAGCTGTGAACATCCTCTTCAGGCTCTTCAGCAATATATTTTGTCTAGTATCCAAGTTTGACTTTCTTAGCTAACTCACATGACATTGTGACATGTGAATTCGACTGTCTTACATAGGACACATAGACCCCCAGATGTAAGACAGACGTGCGCGCACACACATATATATTTGGTTATTTTTCAAGAAAAAACTTAAAATTAGATATTTCAGAGCTGTAATCAGAATATACATTGGGCTGTCTTTATGACAATTTTTGAGGCTTAAAAGACATTATACTCTTTATCTAATAGGCACTTACACAGTCTTTCTGAGCCATTCAAGGCCACTTCTTGTGCATTTAAGCACCATGAAAAAATCATATACAACTGTCTTTTCATGTCTTCCAGAAACATAAACTTTTACCTTCAAAACACTAATATCATGAAAACCATTAAAAAAATAGAAAGACCATTTTCTGGCTGGAGTTTTCCACACTTGGGTTGTTTCTTTTAAACATGGGCAAGTAAAGAAGGGAATGCCATTATGTAGTACTGATACAGCATATGGGAATCGTTTAACAAGTTGATCAGTTCCAGTGCTTATTGAGCCACTCTCTATTCAAAATGTAGGTATATCTACATGAACATTTTCCCAGGAATATATACGTGAGAAGGAGGATAAAAGGCTCTCCATCTCCAAAGGGGTGTTTTTTGATCCAATCATTTCCAATCCAAGGGTTGTTAATTAACTCCAACGTAATTTTTTTTTTCAAATCTGAGTTTGGATCTATGCCAAGGCTTCAAATGAAAATGAAATAGAAGCTTTATCTGCATACCATTTTTTTTTTCTGTTTGTCTGTGACAATACCACATGAGCAAGGATAAGGCTTCTCTAAATAACCCGTCGGTGTCAGAATTGAATTCTCTGGAATATGAGAAAAATAGATTTCAGTGAATTTGTTCTTTACGTGAAGAGCCTTGTTCAACATAAAAATATTTCTTGAATAAATAATAAAAAATACAGTGAAGTATCAAAACTATTCAGGAATAACAAGACTAGAACTATAAGTTATAGGCAAAAATACGGTTTTCATGCATATTATTGTTAGCCATTCATGTACCATAACTGATAATTTCATAAGTAATAACCATGATTGAAAATTGATAATTTTAAGACCATTTCAGTATGAACATGAAGCATTTCATAACAATGGTTTTGTGAGTCACATCCACATGTCCACATCATTATAAGAAAATGATTTTCTTGAAGGCTACAGTGGGACTAAATAGCAATGTGGGTGAAGTGAGCAACAATATAGCACATGAGCAATGATTAGACCTTGATCGGAGATCTTGACCATAAATATAGATCAAACTGAAACTTTGAGAGCAGACCTTGATAGATTAGATATTAAGAGTAGATCTTGTCAGGGGGTGGGGTTTATGGTTTTGGTCTTTAGGTGTTTATGGTTTTGGAAATTTTTTGGGATCAATGGATCACAAAAGCTATGGAAGTTTCAGGATCTGTTTGAAAATTTCAAGATTTATTTGATTTTCCACGGTATCTGTTTCATGGGCTTAGGATCTGTTTCCTTCACCAAGGGATCAGTTTCGATGATGGATCCCAAGTGGATTTGTGAATCTTACTCACTAGGCTGGCAGATTTGGTAGCACAATTCTTTTTGGGTATCATGGCAATGAAAGTGCTGTTAAAAGCCACCAGAATCTTACCAAAAGTTCTAGACTCATCCACTACTTGTCCTCTAATAACTTGTAGATGCTCCAGTAGAATTTGACTGTCCATCCATCATGAACTGGACTCTTTGGTTTCTTGAACAAGTTGACTGCTTTTAGCTCTTATTTTAAAACGTCTGTTTCCAAGGCCTCATTTATTTGGTCATCAACAAATTTTAGGAATAGTCTCACTACAGATTTGCCTCTTTAGGTTCTTAAAACAGGCTTTGAAATACCTTTTTCCTGCTTCTGCTATTTCTGGAAAATAATTTATCATTATTCTATCCTGCAGCTCAATTTTCCATATTGAATTAACATTCTTACAATGCGTTGCATAATTGTGGAAAAAAATGGTGTTATCATCGCCTTTAGATAACCATACTGCTTGACTCTAGTCTCTAAATCTCCATTTTATCTCCTCCTTTTCCAGTAAGTCTTATCCTTTCAAGCTTTTTCAACCTTTTAAATTCCTCTTCTGAGAGGATTTCAGTATTTTGTTCAAACAATTTATATTTTTGCTTTCTTCCTAGCCCATTCCATTGTAATCTTTACTTTTTCAATGTTTTCTGCAAACTGTAACATCAGAGAATCCCCACAGCCTCTATCAATTTTTTTCCAGTGCACTAACCCTAGATTTCTAAGGCATGATTAAATTTGAAAGGAGGTTCTGACATTTGAGAAACTGACTCATCTTGTAGCAAGATTGTTAAGTGCTCTAATGACCCACGAACCCCAACCTAGGACTTCATTTTTGCAGTCTCTTCTACAATATTTTTTGTCACCAATAATCTATCTAGCCTTTGGAATTCCCACACTATGTCTTCCCAAGATTTTCCAGATAGTCATTACCTGAAATGGTTTGACATCATAAGCTTTAAATCTTAGAAGATATGGTTGAAAACAAATCTGTGAAGAGGTTTGGTCTTGTACGGTCACCCTATAGAGCTCCTTGGCTTTCAAAGTCAAATTTGGATCCCCCCTATAATGACATTGTCACCTCTAGGGATCCTTGATCTATCAGCATTTCCTAGAAGGGCATTCTATCCCCATATGGACTATATAGGTTTATTATTTTGAACACCTTTCGTAGCTCCTTTAACTTACATTCCACTCGAATTCTTGAATTCAAAAGAGAAGTGGAAATAGGGTCAATGTTGGAATTCCAGCCTGTGATGAGACACCCATAAAGACCCTTTGCATCAAGAATAGAGAAAGTCCAATCCTTCAAGAAAGAAGATAAAATTTCTAATTCTTTCCCACACATTGTTTTTTGGAATAACACTATATTTGGCTTATAAACAAAACATAATATTTTCAGGGCTAATTTTTTATGGGCAACCCTACCCCTCTAACATTTAGACAGAGTGATCATTTTGACACCTTTTCCTGAGTCTTCCTTTATCTAAGAACTCCTTTAATTGTCATTTCTTTCTGTTCCCTGAATTCTTTGTAGGCTCTTTTTTTTGCTAGATATATGAATGACTCTCTTCCAACAGAGGACACTTGGCCTATGGCCATTGTTAATCCTCCTATTTCTCCTTCCACTTAGTGTTCTTTATGGGTCTTAGGCTATAATTTGACCCAAGGCTTCTTTTTTGCCCCTTATCTATTGCCTCCTTCAAGGGGGTTTCAATGGGTTGAGCCTAAGATTCCGAGTTAGCTATGAGAACTAGTATTTGATTGTTATTATCTAAAATTGCTTACGGAGGTCTTCTGGGATATGTAAATTTTCTATTTCTAACCCTCACAATTCCTTAATAGAACCAAAGCATTGTAAATGAGTATTAGAAATGATTTATTTTCTTTTAGGAATAGAACCATTTTACTTTTTGAGTGCATATGCATATCTTGCATCCTAGTGCCCTCCTAAGTGGGGATAAGAGTCGCTTCTACTTCCTTTGAGCCAAGAAGAGTTGAAGAGACTTGTGAGGAAACCCAAGGGATGCTTCTCACATTTGTGAATGGCCCTACTAAATTTGTTTGCATAGACAAGTGTGCTTTACATAGTGAGAATCAAAACAGGTATTTGTTGGCACAGAACTAGCCAAATATCCAACATCATTGGTGACAACCATTTGAGAAATAGGACTTGAACCTAGGTGGGAGGTCAACATATTGTCGATAGGGAGGGCATAGGTCACAGGTTCAATTCTAAACTGATAAGCCCTAGCATGTACTCAGTAAGGTCCATTTTGGCTAATTGTTAAGTTTTCATACCCTAGGTATGTAATATCCCAAATACAGATATTCTCTATTGTTTTATGATAGTGCTGACTCGCGCACTCAATCTCATACAAATTTGCAAAATAACTGTCCATGCAAACTTGCCATGCAAAAATGCCCTAAAATATGGTTGAATTAGGGTTAGGGTTTTGTAGAGAGAAATTAACACTTACCACTGATATTCTAGCTGATAATGACTCCAGAGATAGCTGGATGCATAAGGATTCGGATGGGTGGTCTAATAATGCTCTTTTCCTCCGGTGTTACCGCCTCGCAGTACCGTAAAAACCCTCCAGACTGAAGGTGACGTTTTTGTAGGAGGAGAGCTCCGTTCGGGCTGAAACTTTCTGAGTTTGTTTGTCTGCTGATGTTGGAGAGATGGCTTGGCACATGCGGAGGTTTGGCTGCTTCTAAGTGCCCAAGCGAATTGATTAGCAATTTTGCTGCTCACGCCCCCAACTGATTTGTTTGGCTGATAGCTGTTCTCGGTGAGCAAACTGATGGCTGATAATCACTGCATACCGTAGGATAGGCCTACTGAGAAAGAGGAAGCTGACATGCAGAGGAAAGACTGGGTTTTGTGGTCCCAACAAATTCTTTTGTGTTTTCCTTGCTACTTCCGGCTGCAAAACATGGATTTGCTAATAACCCTTCGGAATGTGTTGGATCTCTGAATACTATAGTATATGATGGATACAATGGAGAAACCTGGATGATCTATCCCAATAAGAGACTAGGGCAGATATCTTACTGTCGAACCCTCGCTAGCTGAAGACACCTTCTCCAACCCCAACTGCCGCGGCTGCACGCTGTGCTGCTGCTCGAAACTCCAAAATCAATCAACAATAACAATAGATATCCTCTTTGGTCCAATAACCCTTCTTAAATAGAATAACATGTACTTTTAGGGTTTGCATGTCACTTTTAGGGTTTACGCTTCACTTTTTCATGCATGCAATTCTAATTTCATGTTGACTTTAACACTAAAATAAGGCCTGCATGCTCTGCATGCTTTATGATATGAACTCTTATGGCCTTCTTACTACACTGATGACTTAATAATACTGAATTGATGTAACTTTTTGCTCCTAGTGCTATTAGTCCTCAGTTATTCCCTTTTTATAAAAACGGAACATTACAGTCCTCCCTCGCCAAAGATTGCTTGTCCTCCAGCAATGCTAACGCAAATCCACAATCAATCAACTAAACCAACTGAATTCGGGGATGATCCCCAGGGTCCCAAATTATCCTAGGAGATCTGTAGCACCCTTTGCTCAAAACACTGCACNTTACTACACTGATGACTTAATAATACTGAATTGATGTACCTTTCTTCTCCTAGTGCTATTAGTCCTCAGTTATTCCCTTTTTATAAAAACGGAACATTACAATCCTCCCTCGCCAAAGATTGCTTGTCCTCAAGCAATGCCAACGCAAATCCGCAATCAATCAACTGAACCAACTGAATCCAGGGATGATCCCAGGCTCCCAAATTATCCTAGGAGATCTGTAGCACCCTTTGCTCAAAACACTGCACTGTACGGTACCATCACCAGAGACCTCCTGAAAGCATCCTCTAGCAATCACTAAAGTGTCAGTCACTGTAATCCCAGGGTCCCAAATCAATCTGAGAATTGCAGAGGTCAAAATGCCTCCACCGCTATCCTGCGTAGTATCGACACAAGGAGCATCATGTAGACTCCCAAGTAACGCCATCAGTAAACATTGTATCCATCCCTCATAAGGTCTCCCACCCGGATCCCAATGCAAACTTGTGCATCTTTCATCCCAAATATCCGAAGGCTCTTGTGGGACTATACCGTTGGCTAGGAATGTCTTCCCAACATCGCCCACTCAATAGGACACCAACCCTTAATCTCTCTCCAATCCAACCCTCGGAAAGGACCTCGTCCATAAGCACCATCACAAGGAATAATCTTACCAAACTGACATTCTGCCCTTCTGATTTCAACTGGAATGCTCATATACTGCTGCCCAATTTCTTGATCTTGGCCAACTTGTAAAAACCATCCGCCATTATGCAAATGTGGGCTCAAGCTATCGCAAGCCTTGTCTATGTACTCCTGAAGAAGACTGTTTTGAAATGCAATAGTATGTTTCTTTTGCTTCCCCATCAAGTAATCCAACTGCTCTTCAATACTAGAAATCATGACCACTAACTCGGCACATACAACTCAAAGAGCTGTAAGCTCAACATCTCGCTGTAATATGGCGTTTCGAAGTATATTGGTCCTCTCTTTCATTGCTAGAATGCTTTCTTTAGCACGTTCAATCTTCTTTCGATGACTATCATCTAGAAGCTCTATCTCATGACTGTATAAACTCTCCCTAACCTCCATGTGTGATTGCTGACTGTCTCGACTGTTGTGCTCATTGCCTTGTACCTCATGTATTTCGCCTGTCATAACTGTCTGGGCCCCTGCTATAGGTGATGAAGAGTGTACCAAGTCCAACTCATCACATGACTTGTCCACAATCCGACTAGCGAATGTGCTTGTGTCGCTAGACTCACAAGATGGCTCTAATGCTATCTCCTCATGCACATCCTCATCATGTATTGCTATCCTTTAAAACTCTGAAATAAATGCATCTGCACTACCTGTTTGCTTGAGCTGTGCCAGCTCTCTAAAGTGTACCTCAGGGTCCTTCCGATCAAACCGCTCAATGAGCCTCCGTGTAAAATCTGGGTACGATGTGATGGTATTGTGACCCAGTGTCACTAACCCGTGGTACCACCACTCATGGGCTTCTCCATCCAAATGCAAAGTAGCCAATTTAATGGCATCTGTCTCAATCATGGGGTTGAGCTGGAAGTATGTATCCAACTTCTACACCCAATTTAGGGTTGGGCCACCTCGGGTACCCTCAAAGGTTGGGATAGTCAGTTTCCCTACGGTGCGTTGTAACTCATAGTTCTGGGTGAATGGCCTATTGTAGGCTCTGGGTTTGTTCTTACTTTTAAAGTGGCAGAAGTCAGTGAAGGTCATTGCTGAATGGAAGTCATCTCCTAAAGCTCTATACTCTCTCAGATAGGCACTCATGGATTCTTTTGGTTCTACTTGTGCTAGAGGCATCGCAGCTGGACTATCTAAGAATTGAGGCATGGTAGGTCAGGAAGGCTTGTTGTATGTATGAGGATGGCTCTGCATGTTGGTATGTAAGTGCTCCCCACTACTACTGGTGGATACCCTATCACTATTGGGAAACAAGGGACTGTGTGGGGTGGGCCCATTTTTCTTTGTCATTGAAGGTACTCATCATTTCTTTTTGCCCAGTAGTGAGTTCTTTTATGGCTGATATGAGACTTTTGAAAGTTGTTTTATCATCATCGACCATTGTTTCTTTGCCCTTTCCAAACTGATACTCTCTGTCCCCCAACTCTATGTCCTCTAACTCCTCTTCTCCTCTATCACTGTTTCTAAACCTCTGTCTCCGGTAAGTAATGTTGTATGGGTCTTCTGAATTCATTTGTAGTTTTGCATGCCCACAGTTGACAAGGAACATGCTTTGATACCACTGTAATATCCCAAATACTGATATTCTCTATTGTTCTATGATAGTGCTGACTCGCGCACTCAATCTCATACAAATTTGCAAAATAACTATGCATGCAAACTTGCCATGCAAAAATGCCCTAAAATATTGCTGAATTAGGGTTAGGGTTTTGCAGAGAGAAATTAACACTTACCACTGATATTCTAGCTGATAATGACTACAGAGATAGCTGCATGCATAAGGATCCAGATGGGTGGTCTAATAATGCTCTTTTCCTCCGGTGTTACCGCCTTGCATTACCGTAAAAACCCTCTAGACTGAAGGTGATGTTTTTGTAGGAGGAGAGGTCCGTTCGGGTTGAAACTTTCTGAGTTTGTCCGTCTGCTGATGCCGAAGAGATGGCCTGGCACATGCGGAGGTTTGGTTGCCTCTAAGTGCCCTAGTGAATTGATTAGCAGTTTTGTTGCTCATGCCCACAACTGATCTGTTTGGCTGATAGCTGCTCTCGGTGAGCAAACTGATGGTTGATAATCACCGCATACCGTAGGATAGGCCTACTAAGAAAGAGGAAGCTGACATGCAGAGGAAAGACTGGGTTTTGTGGTCCCAGCGAATTCTTTTGTGTTTTCCCTACTACTTTCGGCTGCAAAACGTGGATCTGCTAATAACCCTTCGGAATGTGCTGGATCTCCGAATACTGTAGTATATGATGGATACAAAGGAGAAACCTGGATGATCTATCCCAATAAGAGACTAGAGCAGATATCTCACTGCCGAACCCTTGCTAGCTGAAGACACTGTCTCCAACCCCAACTGCCGCGGCTGCACGCTATGCTACTGCTCGAAACTCCAAAATCAATCAACAATAACAATAGATATCCTCTTTGGTCCAATAACCCTTCTTAAATAGAATAGCATGTACTTTTAGGGTTTGCATGTCACTTTTAGGGTTTACGCTTCACTTTTGCATGCATGCAATTCTAATTTCATGTTGACTTTAACACTAAAATAAGGCCTGCATGCTCCGCATGTTTTATGATATGAACTCTTATGGCCTTCTTACTACACTGATGACTTAATAATACTGAATTGATGTACCTTTCTACTCCTAGTGCTATTAGTCCTCAGTTATTCCCTTTTTATAAAAACAGAACATTACAAGGTGACTGCTGTCCTATGCCTCTATTAAATAAATCAGATGTTAAATTTACTCAATAACAGAAATAAAATTTGAGCATGCATCAATCACACTAATGGCTGAAAAATACAAACAACGGAAAACAAGTACACAGGAAATTTGTGCGCTTGAAAATCAGTTTATCATTAATGCTTCAAAACTTACGAGGACACTTAAAAATAAGTTTTTTTCTGCCTGCTGAAAGAGGAAAACAACAAACAGATTTGAGAACCTGTTGCCTCTGACACGTCTGTATAATTGTACAGCCCTGCATGTACAGATCTGTTTGTATGACTATATGGAATTCCGTATGACTGTACAGAATGACTACTACAAGTTGGTATCTTCGATCTGCGGACCATGCTGCTAGTTTTTGTAGCTTGGCAGGCACATCGAGGTGATTTTTAGACTTATATTAAAGGTGGATTTATAACACCTCATGTAAATGGTATTATTGGGTCCATGGTATTGTGTGGCCCATGGTATTGGAGGTCCCATGGTATTTGTATGAGTGTGAGATTATAAAAGGAGCCTTAGAGTATGAGTTCAACATCATGGTCACAAGAGAAAAGGAGATCTTCTGTAGTGGTCATAATCACAGTTGCAAGAGATGGGTTTCCTTTTGTAGTGAGCAGTCTAGGTCTCAGCCATGGAAGAGTTACTTCTCTGTTGTCTATTGGATTCAGGGTGGATCTAGGGGTTGTTTATCCAGTTTGCAGAGAGGAATTGAAGCATCTTTCTGTGTGTTTTGGTCCAGATTTGGAGGTATTATCCGGAGGACTACTGTAGTGTTGTTGTAATCAAATCTTGCAATAAGAAGAAGACAAACATTTGTTGGTTTTCATCGAAAGACTGGGGTTTCCACGGTAAATCTTGTGTTGTGGTTTTTTTTGTTTATGGTTGATTAACAATGTGTTATCAGCCTATTATTATTCAATAAAGGAATTTTCCTAAGTATAAACTGGAGACATTAATAAGGAACTGATAATCAAGGGTTTAAGGATAAAAATTTCACACCAGCAAATTGATCTTCTCCCTACTACCCTGCTTTTCCCTTTTACTCGACCTCTTTCTTTGCCCGCAGACAAAAAATGTCTTCTTGAAGAATGAATGTGTCTTTACCCTCTACTTTGACCCGCCTTTATTCTTTAGCTATTAACCCTAATCTACCAAAATCCTATTCTCTTTGTGAGATCGACAGTTGAGATTAGTCTAAATCACTAATGTATTGGAAATATAAAACTTTCACTTTAATAAAGTGAATTACAAAATAGAGTTGGCTTGGACGACTTAATGCATGTTTGACACAAAACCTATTTCACACCTGCAAATTGATCTTCTCCCTACTACCTTGCTTTTCACTTTTATTCGACCTCTTTCTTTGCCTCCAGACAAAAATTGTCATTCTTGAAGAATGAATGAGTCTTTTCTTTTTAACAAAAATGTTTGTATTTTTATATAAAAAAAGAGGATGTGGACGAGTTGTGCATCCTTGAATTACATCTGATGAAGGGAGATAAGAAATGCATTTTGATACTAGAGGTTTACAATAGTCATGCTCTTGAGCATCTGTGAACAAGTTAACTTCAGTTCTACTTGAAAAAGGCCAGACTGTTTGATATAAGTAGATTTTATAGAACACACCTAATAATAGAAGATACATGAAAGGCATTTCAGAATGTTACAAAGAAGAGAATCCAAACCAAAAATAACCTTTGGGGAGAGGTCTTTAGGAAATTCGTTGCCTTTTATGTTCCTGACAGTGTTGAGGAAGTCCAGAACACTTACAATTCTGTCATCTCCATCTTGATTCTCTGTTTTTTCCGTTGGATGCATAGATAATGTGGCAACCAGATTTATGAAAGAGATGATGCCATAATCCTCTATATCACAAAATTGAACTGCAAACTTATTAACACCCTTGAATTCTTTAAACCATGTAGTTAACAGCGTTGAGTTATCATAGTTTAAGATGGTTCCATCTGATTGATTGTGAGAAGGCCTTTAGAGGCAATTCTAATGCACTAACCCATACTCAGAAAATCCATCAACACACTAGATATAGGGAGATAACAGTTTTTGCCAGGACTGCCATTCCCTAAAGTATGTCAGGAATTTGACTTCCATAAACTGCCCAATTCACTGATATACAATCTAGAAGACAAATGAAACAACAAGTTAAAGCAGCCAAACGACCAGAGAAACCAGCTCAAATTGCCAACTTCATCCATCCTTACCATTTTCAAAATGTAACTAGAGATCTTAACAGAATCAGAGCCTTCTGAGCAGTGTTTATACTTTATATTCATAGCCTGTTTATTCACGATCCTTTCTTTGTTCCTCCATCTGCTGCGATGAAGAACACTTGCGGTGTGAAGATCAGACCGGTTCTCACTTTAAAAAAAAAAAATTCCATCAGTCAGGTGAATTAAAGAATTAAAGGATTGAGAAGACAGTCGATTGTGAACAGAAGAATGCCAACTTGTTTTTCCATTATTCCAGCCTACATAGATTGCAAGCTTGGAGAGGACCATGGATAACTTTTACTCTTTCAAAATCTTCCATAAAACTGATGATGCACTTCATGATTTGAGCGACTGGTCCTTCTGAAGGATAATACATGAGATGCAAATAGCGAATTACAACCTTAGAGTCCCCCAAAACAATCAGATGCTTAATGTTTCTGTGCATTGCTTGAACTGGACCTTGCCAAAGAGCCAAAGCTTCCGCTTGGTTATTAGAGGTCTCACCCAAACACCACGAATAGGTCAGATTCTGAATTCCTCCGGGGTCAAAGATCACTCCCCCTGCACCAGCTACCCCAGGGTTATGCTTAGAAGCGCCATGAAAAAGAGCATATGTTGACTTTGAGACGCAATCCATTCTTTCAATTTATTTTGTTTAATTCTCAGGTGCCATTGAATAGAGTTCTTTACTTTTGGGTGTTAGAGTTGAATATTATAACCAGTACGGTCAAGAAAACTTTGCAACAACTGCCGCTCAACACAATCAAGGTAACTTGGCTTCTCCCGATCTGCTCTTTATTCTTGATTGTTTCTTGCATCATTGCCTAGTCCGATCCGGCTACTTGATCAACTTTCTACTTCTGCTCTTTAGAAACTGTGTTGTTTCTACTTAGCCAAATCTTCCATAATATGAGATAAGGCAGATCTTTCCAGACTTATTTTAAAAGGTGTTTATTAAATTTTTCTTTTGAATAATTATTGTGCCAGGTGACAAAAACCTCCCTCCAGGATTTTGGAAGAACCAAGTCCAAGTTTAAACTTTCAAATGCCTTATTCCAAACTTGCACAGCAAGTAGACAATTCAGCAGCAAATGCTTAACAGTTTCTTCATCTTGTTTACAAAGAGGACACTGTGAGGGGCCTTGAAACCCAGGACTCTTTAGGTTATCATAAGTCAAGATTTTTCCATGAATGAGCACCCAGGAGAAGTGTTTTATTTTTGGAAGGGTGTCACTTTGCCATATAATATTCCAAATGAAATTCTTGGTTGAGTCTTGGTGTTCGAAATTCAAGATTTGGTAAACTTTTTTGACAGTATAATTGTAGAATTTATCACCCCAAACCCTCCTGTCAGGTTTCGTTTTTCCAACTGGAGCCAAACCATTTAATATTTGTTTAAGAACATTCCATTGCAGCAAAAGTTCCTCTGAGAGTGGAAGGGTTTTCCATTGTTTCCATCTCCCTTTTTCATCCCACTCTGAAATGTCATATAAGCAGAGAAACTGATGATCATTCATCCATTGATGGAGACCATTTAACCCACTGTAACTGCCAAGATTCTTTCTCCCCAGAATTTGATCAGCATAGATATTAACTTTACTTCCATTACCCGGTCTCCAAGAAGCATGATTTTTGATGAGCTTTGATGAGGCTTTACTGTAAATTTTCCTTTAATATTCGAACTAGGGCAAACATTGTATTCAAAATTTCTACTAATAACCACACATGAATATCTTTTACGAGTATGCAGTGGAATATAAAGTACTGATAAATAATTCACAACATCACATCACAATATAGACACTATTATTTTGGGTATGGAAACCCCCGGAAAAACCTAAGATGGGAAAACTGGTGCAACAGTCAGATATGGATTTTATTATAGAGAAAATATAGAACTTTTACAATCACTGCTAATCACCCAAACCTGGCGAAGCAGTACCCGGTAGAATCACTGGACAACCCTAGCTAAAACCCAATACACCTCTTGCTCGGCTGTATGACCAACAGGGCAGCCTCCCACACGTGGCTGTACAGATTTGTATGTCTGTACGACTGCTGTACGGAATCTGTATGGTCTGCACGATAGCTGTACGAAATCCGTACAGTCTGTACGACTCTCCTTTGCAGCTGCTCCTTGTCGATCTGTATGACCCTCCTTTGCAGCTGCTCCTGGTCGATCTGTACGACCCTTGTCCTGCTTGGTAGCTCGGTGATCCTTTTTGGACGCTCCTTCGTCTTCTCAGCTAAATCCTCTGTCTGACTTTCTCTCTCTGTCTGTATCTTGTCTTTGTCGGAATATAAGTGTGTGTGTGTCCTCCATTAATTGACTTTTTTTTATAACTTTAGGTAAAGTGAAAACCCTAATTTCACTTTCACTTAAAGTTAATAAATAAATAGATTACTTTTATTTATTTTCCAAAGTAAACTTAGGAAAAGTAAATTAAATACAATTGGTGTCTTGATTTAAGTCTTCTGCATGCAAGGACACACTCATGCATGAAGACCTTCCTTGTTGCTGCTATTTAACACTCCCTCTCAACGAGGAAGGGATTCGGTAGCAACCCCAATTTATTGTGTCCTTGGTCCTAGACCAGAATACCCTAGAGGCAAATAGGGGCCATAGCCACATGCTAGGGGCTTTGCCATGGCATCAACCTACTTGGTCCTAGACCAAAAACCCCAGGAGACTACTGGGGGCCCTAGGGTACCTTCTGGGGTCTTACTCTGCCCTAGTTAATTGACTAGGGTACCATCCTCCTTGAGAATGGGTCTCGCAACTGCATTAAATTTAACATTACAACTTATTTCACCTTACTTCCCATCCCTCTACAATTCCAGGCGACAACCTTCATTATTTAGTTGAAGTCTTGTTGGGTCCTCCTTTTTGTGAACTTGGGGTTGCTAAATTACCTGTAAGTTTTGTCTTGGATGTCGGAATCAGCGAACGGTCTAGTGTTGATTGCAAACAAAGTATTTTCCTCGATTTTTTTGCTTCCTCCTGAACCTCTTTTGAAAGCTTTTTGCCCTTCCTAGATGTTTTTTCCCTTCCCTTGGTTGTTTCTTTGTCTTCTTCAGGTACTACCTGCTTGGCTTGATTTTTGCTAACCACACTTGGATTTAAACCATGATTTTCTTTATTTCCTTTCCTGCCCTCATGGTTATCAAGAAGACCTTCTTTTGGAGGACTATTGACACCATACATAATAGAAGAAAGTTGAGGCAAAAAGGTTGATCTCGACTTTGTCACATTTGGAGCCACTACTTCTGTAAAACTTTGAGAAGCAACCTGACTAAGAGACTCGGGATGGCTTGAGGTCGTTGACGCCCCTAACATCATTACATTAGGAGCATTCTCTTGACTCAATGCTTCAAAACTAGTCTCATTGAACACAATATTCCTGTAGTTTACAATAAGGCTGGATGAAGATGACCTTTCTTTTAATGTTGGTTTAGGAACTGGCTTTACTTTTCTTCCCACTGTTCAATTCTCTTCTTGATTTTGAGGATCAATAGGTGAGTTGCCTTCTTTCTTGTAGTCTTTGGCAAAGTGTCCATAAGAATGGCAAGATTTGCATTTAAAGGGGATTCACTCATAGTCTAATTGCTGAAAATGACTCCAGTTGTCTAGCATTAGATAAATGGCTTTTGGTAAACCCTTTTCCAAATCAACTTCAACACATATTCTTGCACATTGGAACATTCCTTGTTTAAGCTCAGCTTTATCAAATGCATTTTCCCAGTTTATTCCTTATTTCTTTGAAGGCATCATCACCCCAACAATGAAGAGGAAGATGTGGTAATCTTACCCACACAGGAACAACTAATGGAATGTCTGATTCAGGATTAAAATCAAGAGTCCATCTATTGAGGTACATGCTTTTGTTGCTGAAGAAGTATGGGCCACTCCTGAAAACTAAATCTTTATCCTCTTTAAATTCAAACAAAAAGGCATAGAAGCCACATAAATAATGTGTCATCCTGCCATTCATAAGAGATTCCTAGTTTTTTTGAAGGGCAAATGCTCTTGAATTGACCCTATCAAATCACGTTCATACATTGAAAGAGCTTTCTGCTTGGCGACTGTCACTGGAGGATGTCTGTCTTCTTTATAAATCCATATGAACCTGCTCTAGATCTAGTCTTTTGCGCTTTGGTTATTAACTGCCTGAATGCCAATTCATCTTTAGCTGGAGGCGGCCTTTCCACTTCCTTTGACGCCATACCTTGACAACACCACTGCAAACTCCTTCATGACTTCATGAGATCGACTTAATCAAACCCTAAGACCTGATCCTAATTCATTTATAAAAGGCCTTCTTTACACCATTTTACATGACTTGAGGATGAATGTGTCTTTAGCCTCCACTCTGACCCGCCTTTATTCTTTAGCCATAACCCTAATCTCTTTGTGAGATCGACGATTGAGATAAGTCTAAATCACTAATGTATTAGAAATGCAGTTTATTAGATTCAACAACAAAATATAAAACTTTCAACTACCTTGATAGATGTCTATGGTTAGAGTTAGGGCATTTCGATTCCTCAACTACCACTTAGGGTTAGGGTTTGCGACACTTTAGAATCTTCTTGAAACTCAAAACTTGTTTAGCTCCATGTGAATCATGGGAGTTGATGTGGCATCCACTCAGTACCATGATGGTCAAGAGCATAGGCCAACTTGCGAGAGGCATAACATCCTCACATGAGCTCTGATTGAAGTGATGTTTGTGTTGTTGGAAAGCTCCCCATGTGTAGAACAGTGTCAAGAGGCCGGGTGCTATGTTACTAAGTTTTGACCTTGAAAATGATTGTTTAATGCACCAAATTGACTTCAAAACTTTTTAGAACCCCAAATTCCTGCAATAGGACCTTCCTTTTAAAATGGGCCTTATAAGTCAATAGCTCTATTTTTTCCATTCAAAAATTACCAAAATAGATTACAAATTATATACTGATCCATTTTGTATCAAAATTTTGGATTCAAAACATGTGCCAAATTGTGCAATGGAGTGTTGAAAACATTTGACCTTTGAACAATGAAGGACCTCGCAAGCTCCGCAAAATCATAGTCAACAAAAAGACAAGTGGACGCCTTCTTTGTAATAATTTTGATGGTTTTCTCAACCATGGTTTCCATGTCATCATAAATCTCTTCCAAGAAAGCTGTTTGTGTTTGCTTGTCGGAGAAGCTCAAAAGTAATTAATATGAACTTGAGCAAGAAATTTAAATTGCTTCACCCATCCTCATCAATCAACAACCTATACAACATCCTTCCCCTCTTTGAATCTACTTGTCTTCACTAATCGCAAGTCACACCACCACAATACTCACTAATGCAGATTTGATTTAAAGAAGGTGGCACAACATGGTGAAGTTTCAGGCATTTCTTGTCTCAACAACTTAGAGCAATTTTGGAGTATACTTGATAATAGATATATTACTTGAGACTACTGGTGGTTGGTGATGCATTTTATGATCTCCCTAGCCTACCTTGTGATCTCCTTAATCCATGGATTTTATCCTCAATCGCTTGTAAAATGATATTTAAATTACGGTCAATGCTTGGAGTCCAAAAAATGTGATTATATCTACCCTCAACAATCAAGCTTACGACATTGGCAAGAGGTGTATTATCTGTGATAACTTGCGCCATATTGGTTGGGCCTATTTGTTCATAGCGACAATTAAAATTTCAGTAATAAAATTACTATCTTTTACCTAACCCAAACAATCTTCTGTGTTCAAAAACATTGCATCCTTTTGGTAATGCTGTAATGCAATTGATCAATGGTCTATGCCTTGTATCTGTCCATCCTTTTGAAATAATCAAAACCCCCGAGCTACCCATGAGTTACAAGTTGGTCTTAAAATATCATCAAGAAGCTGCCTCTCTTGGGCAAAACTGTTTGGACTTTTTCATGGCCCCTTGAAACCTCAGAGGGGTTGTATTAATTGGCCTTGCCAAATCCTGCCAATAAGGAGACTGAACCACATCAAAAGGGACACCACAAGCATAGATGGCCCTTGCCACTCTTGTCTCAGCTTCTTCTCTCCCTTGAACATTGAACATTTTCACCAATCTGCTTTCTTGACCTGCGATTGGAGCTTTTGATGACTCTTCGCTATGCTGCGGTTGGAGCTGAGTATTGCCACCAATATTGCTTCTTTGATCTTTCAACCTTTGAACATCATTATGCTTTTTCTCAAATTTAGTCCTGGTCTCCGGTGCTTTGGTATGTGCACAAACATTAAGACCCTTTACCCATTCATGCAAAATATGATCCTTCACTCTAGTGTAAGAGCTCTTGTAGATCTAGTCTGTTTTCACTAAATTACACCTTCATTCACATGAACCTCCACCACCCATTTGTTGGGCTTGATAACATAGTTCCAAAGAGGATATTATTCTTGTTGCCTGCTTCCATTAGTGTCTCTAGGGACATGAGAAATACTTCTTTCAGAAGCTATTAATGCTGCAAAAACAGTAAAGAAATCTGCTCACCAAAGATAAGGCTACCCACAACTGTCGTCTTGCTACCACAACCGTCCTTTTGCTGGAAATGCACCAAAGCTTTCTCCCAATACTCCAAAGCACAAGTAAAATGCTTGCTCCGGCTGTAGGAATCTCTTCTTTTTGAAGAAAGCACGAGGAATGAATGAAATGAATTGGTTTCTTATAGAATGAGAGAGTAGGGTTCGTAAAGATTTCTCCTTTATTTTTTCAATCGAATGTAAAAATTAATTAGGTTTAGAAACGAATTGGACCTTGTTTACTATTATGCAAGTTCTTGCTTTTCTCTTGGTTTATTCTTAATCTCTTTTTATTTTTTTTATTTTTTAACACATTGATTTTAAAATTCAGTAGCCTAGTGCCTGCTATCAGCTTGCTAGTGTTGCATGCAATAAACAGAAAGAAAGCCAATTTATTTTGTTGCTCGACTGAAATGAACTAGAGACCGTGCGAGTAGATCTGTTGCTATCAGTTACATATGTCCCTCAAAATGGAAAAGAAACAGTCAGGTACCCCTTATCGTCATAGTCTCTTGTTTATGAAATGAATTATAGCCTTATTCCTAAAGTCTTGGTTTGTAGGAATGAACTAGATTGCTATATCAGTTGTTGGAGCTGGTAAATACTCAAATTCTCCATCAAGGTCGAATAGTCTTTCATTCACATTGTTAAATACATAACGTTTCTTAATTAAAAAAAGTACGAATTTTATTGTATATATTGTGGGACTTTGTGCTTAGTATTGCAATGCACATCTATACTGGAAGAAGGAAATAATTATATTTTCTAAACATCTGGAGGCTGATATATACAGCATATTTGGTTTTAGTGGACAAATTTGCCAAACTATTAATGCTGCAAACTGCAAAATTGTTGACAGTCCACCCTTTCTGTAGTCAATGTGTTCCCCTTCCATGGAAATTTATCTTTGAGAATGTTGTTTGGCTTGTTTTTGCCATCTCGTCTACTTGGTTGCCTTTTTCTTCTGCAACGAAACAACTCAATTTTTGCAGCGTTTGTGCAGATGGCAAAGCTTGATTATGCTATTAACAGCTTTATGAAAGTTGCTTTGTTGTAGGTCTTTGTTGGATGATTTCTATTAGAAAAGGGGATGGACCTCATTTATTTATTTATTTTGTGAATGTGTAGGATGAGAGCTCTAGTGGCCGGCAAAAAAAGGAAGCCGATGTGACCTGGAAAGTACAGGTATGAGCAGTCTACTGATAAATCCTCTTATTTTCTGTAGTAAACATTTGCTGCTTCTACTGCAAGCAAGTGGGTTGCAATTTCTTTTTTTTCTTGTTCATTCTGCACAATAAAATAGTGTGACATCTGTTCTCAGTAATTTTTCTGGCCACAAAATATCCAAAAGGTGTTTAGGATCTTAACCTTTTGCAATAATTTAGCACTTTGCCCTATGCAAGTAGTTGGGAAATTTCTTTTGGTGGAAAAGGTTCAAATCTCGATGTAGATTTCCTCAAGTCTGCATACTGATTGGGAGGGTAAAAATGTTTTGATATTGATAAGTGTAGCAAGTGATCAAACAAACATTTCACATTTTTATTTGTAATAGTACAAAAGGAATTTTTGAGGCATTTCCTTACGTGATGATGGCTAGTCAAAATATCATGTTAGTCTCCTCAGATTCTTTGCCGGCCCTTGAATTAATGCTTGTGTTGCCTTCACATCTTTCATACACACGAGGGTATCATTTGGCAGTTCCTTTTCGGTACCTTTTTAAATAGATTCAAGTCATTCAAGCTTAGTAGTTCTTTGTTTTTTATGTTGTGAATGAACAGAAAGCCTGGGAAGTCGCTCAAGCCCCTTTTAAGAACTTACTTATGATGGGATTCATGATGTGGATGGCTGGGAGTACGGTGCACTTGTTTAGTATTGGGATTACTTTCTCTGCTCTTTGGCAGCCTATCAGTGCTCTTCAGGGTGTTGGAAAAGGTAATGTTATGTGGGCCATTTCTGCATTGTGACTAGGATTTAGTAGGATTTCTTTTAAGTTAAAAAAATTGAAAATATTATTTCATTATACAACATTTGACCTAATTAGTTTGGATCCTGTAGCTTTTTTGTGCTCTGACTTGTATCTTATAGTTAGATTTTTCCAGAAGTTGAGAACAAAATATAGAAAACTGTAGTCTGTCAGGATGTGGTCTAGTGGTTGAGATGGGGCATCACTGTGCTAGTGACTCTGGTTCAAACTCCGGTGGGCAAAGCTTCCTTGATTATAAGTTTGAGTTTGATGGGATTCATATGAAACATAAATTCCAAAATAAAATAGAAAAAAAGAAGATAGCAAAATGTTCAGACAAAATTGCAAAGTAATCAGCTACATATTTTCTGCATCGTTGGTTGTTGTAGTCTAATATTATGTTATGCTTTCATTTGAACTTTTGTACCATAGACAGTTTATTGATGGTTTTGGTTTTGCAGTTTTTGAGCCTTTTCAGGATTCACGAATAGACCTCCTACTACCTAAAGTGGTTTACATTGCCTTGAACTTAGCAGGGATGCTGCTAGGCATCTGGAAGGTAACCGTTACTGCCATTTTTATGTGCTGAACTCAATTATACTTTTCTACGACTTCATGTTTTTGATGTTTTAGTGTTGTGAATGACAGCTGAATACATTAGGACTCTTACCAACTCATGCCTCTGACTGGGTGTCCTCCCTCTCTCCTCCTCCAGTAAGAGCACTCAATTTGGGGATTATGTAGAGTTGAATTCTAGGGATGTAGTAGCAACATTCTATATTTGAAACTCCTAACAATGTTTTGTTGATTGTTTTGATTACACCAGGAAATCGAGTATTCTGGTGGTTGGATTCCATTTGTGTAGGTCATTTTTCTACTTGGATGTCTGTATTCCATTCAGATCAAGTTTGAATATTTTCAACAAAAGCATCAGATCCAATACCTGTTTTGCGAATAGCTTCTCATATCCGCACAGTTTTACTTTTGAGCAACCAGTTTGTTTGATAAGCAACGATACAAGTCTGTCTCGTAATTCTACTGAGGCATATGCTAAGTTACAATCCTCTTACCATTAATTGCTCTTTGGAAAAGAAAAACAGGGTTATTTTGTTTAAATGAGAAATTTGGTAGAGGATTAAAATGGAATATATCTTGTTACTGTTGTAACTCTTTCTAGTTTTTAGTATCATTACCATTCGTACGTGTTGGAATTGGTAGGAAATAAATCTCGTGTGTAATTATAAAGGTGAGACGAATGTAGAGTGGTGGTTTTCTAGGTAAGATGGTCAATATTTTTCCGGGAAAGTTCATTAAGTACTCTAACCTATGCTGTACATGAGTTCAGTGTCTAATAACCCCCTCTCCGTTTTCTTTGGAAGTGCTTCAAGAAACACGTCTGAAGAAGCTGCACCACAAAGGGCAATCTATTGCCTTTGGACTTGCCCCCCTGGCCCCATCCCTTTGAAACTGATGTGGGTGGGGTAGACCAGAGCGAAAATAGAATCTTGGTGGACAGAATCTGTAAAGTTCCTTTTTTTCAGTGTCAATTTTTTGTGATATGAATGTGTTACTTTACATCATGAAAGCTTATAATAATTAGTTCCTTTTTTCAGTGTCAATTTTTTGTGATATGAATGTGTTACTTTACATCATGAAAGCTTATAATAATTTGATGGCTAGCATGGTATTTACTTACGCTTGATTTCTTTTCTGTTCTTGTTTTTAAGTTGAAAGGATTTCATTAATGCCGCTTAGCACCAATAAAAATCACTTTAAAGCCCAATTTACTATGTTCAGATATTAGAATTTAGTTGATTTTCAACACAGATTTATAGATAAAATCTGGAACATCAGAAACAGTTGGTCAAATTATCTATTATTGATCAAAAACTAAATTTCATCGTTATTCTGAGTATGGATACTTTCACAGTGGTCAGATATCTTTGATTTTTGGTTTTTGGATTTTCACTGTGTTGCAGATTTGTAACCGACGTTTAGAGTGGACACTCCACCCATCTTAAGGGAATCACCATGAAGAAGCTGCTACACTCGAAATGTCGGTTACAAATCTGCAATTCATTGTTATTATCCAATCAAACTCATTGGAGGATTGTTGAGTTTGGGTAATTCCATGTAATGGTAGGGAGGGTCAAAACACAAAATGCAATTTTATGTAACTATACATGATTTGTATGCATAGAAATCTCGCCAAATGACACCCAAAATATTATTGAAACACTAGGTCCGGTTCTTCTTTACATCCCTCGATTACATTATATATAAGTCTTATTTTTGAAATGGCTGAATGCTGCAAAGCTTAGTCAAAGTCATTATACATAAAAATGTTTGTTTTTCAACCTAGCGATGTACATAACATATTTTTAGACTTTAAATGTGTAAATAACTTGTTTGCTTTCTTCATTTAAGTAGAAATTATGTTTTAGATAAAAAATTATACTTGGAACTTCTTTAGATCCTGGCAGGCCTAGGGTATTATGTACCAATATGATTTATCCAGCTAAAGGCTTCATACAAACAATACAAGATCTGCTTAAGGTTTAGCTGAACTTTATTGGCCTGCATACAAATCTATAAAAGGCGAGAATGAATTTACTCTGAAAATTGTAAATGAAATTCGATTGAGGTGAATCACCTTAAAAAAACTGTTATTGTGGCTTCCATAGCAAAATATAGGATTGAAGAATTGAAGAAGTTGACAGACAATGTGAAAGGTGACAAATTGTAAATGAAATTCAATTGAGGTGAATTATCATTAAAAAAACACTATTATGATGCCTTTCATAGCAAAATATATGATTGAAGAAGTTGAAAGAAGTTGACAGACACTATAAAAGGTGACAAATTGAGGCTTGACATCTTCTGACAAGGTTGCCAACAAATTTTTAAAATTTTGGGAGGGGCTATTCAATGGTATGGATTTAAGGGAAGAGACTTATTAAGGGGACAAATAAAAAAAAGTTTAGTGATTTCAACCTTTAAACACATGGTGCATTGGAAAGCATTAAATCTATTTTGCAAAATTAGTTATTCTTTGTTTCAGTGGGGGCACTGTAGATGACTTCAAATCTTGTAAACCATTTGGTAGGAGTAGCCATTCCATCTTTGGTAAATCATTTGGTTGGAGGAGCCATTCCATCTTTTGTTGCACTTGTATTTTAAGAGTATTCATGTATGTAATTATGGTATTTAGAATGCATTGCTTTTAAAGGTTTCAATGCCCTAGGTTGTTAGGATTCATTAAATGCAGATCTATGTATACATGTCTTGAAATTTTAACATGGTATAAGAGCAATGGTTTTGAAATCTTCAAGGATTTTATGTAGGGAGAACATCGCTACCTATGAGAGGGTACTGTTGGAGAGTTTCAATGAGTGCAAATGCCTAAAAGCACATGGACTTGTGAGCAGTGATAAAACTTCAATGGATACTTTTAATTTCAACTTGAAGGTTATATTTGCATTCAACCAATGTTGCAAAAGTAGCTGGACTTCAATTGACAAGACTAAATTAGGCACATATTAAAAAATAATAATTAAATTCCCATTCCAATTATTTACAATGTTAAAAATTATAGAACCACTGAATAATTAAGTTGTAATTTTAATGTAAATTAACAATAAGAATATTTTTTAATTTCAAATTTAATCATCTAATGGGTTGTATGGACATTAAAAATAAAAGAAAATTAAAAACACCAAGCCATCACTAAGTTTGATGTTTGAGCAGAAGTCCTGGAATCACGTTGATTTCAATATTGCTAGAAATAAGAAAAAAGTGAAAGAGTGTAATAGGTAAATATGTATAGAATCTGGAAAAGGGGAATGATCAAAGGAGTGAGGATTTGATGATGTATAAAGCTGAATCAATAGAATTGCAATTCTAATTAATCTTTATTTTTGGGTCTTTTGATGTTGAGAAGACCCATTTTGCATTTGGTTTCATATCTAAACTTAATGAAGAACATACATTTTGAAAATTTCATTGAGCTTGATAGAAGTCTTTATTTCAAACATAATCATAAGACAGTTTTGTGTGAAACAAAGAGAAACTATGCATTATCAATTGTACTTGAATAATAAGAAAATATTATATACCAACGCTATAACCATGTCATGACTTGTAACAAGTAGATGCATACCATTTCAAATCCTATAAAAATACTATGAATCTACATGTTAGAGATGGAATAATTATGTCATCACTTCCTTGGGATTGTTCAATGTTCATTGCACTATTGTAATTGAGCCACACATTTACAATTAATCTAATATGGATGAACATGTTAGATACATTTTGAAAGGGAATATGTGAACATAAAGAAATAATTATGACATCATTTCCTTGGGATTGTTTCAATGTTTATTGCTTTTTCACAATTGTAATTGAGCCACACATTTATAATTAATCTCGTTGACAAGTTTCCAATGCCATTGCAATTTCTGCACAAGCTATGATTAATTTCTTTCATGTTTCTAAGTCAAGATTTGAAAGAAAAAACGACAAAGAAAGCGTGGGATTAGTTCCTTCTGATGTGAAAGATCCTATAGTGCCCATTTTGGAGCTAGCAGCAGTATATATCTAAATGTAAGCAGCAGTAACATATAAGTTGACCCCAGATAGGGAAGAAGTAGAGGTTGCATCTCTTTCAGGGAAATCGAAAGTAGTGAACCCCTCTTCTCTTGCAGTGGCAGTCTTGAACGATTCTTATTTTAGTTGGAGCAGATTCCATTCTAAAGCCAGTTCTAGGTCCATGAGTACCCCCAGTTTGCCCAATTGAAAAAGGTTACCTTAATGGGTAACCTAGTAAAGCCAAAAATATGTTTCCAGGCCTGCCCATATCTCTTTGAATTGAAAAAGAAAGAAGCAGCCATTAAAGTGCCAGTTGTATGGTATCCATATTCTGTGGATCCATTTGCTCAGGGCGATCCAAACATATTATGGATGATAAATACAATGCCAATTATCATATGTAGAGGGATTGACAATGCTAATAACACATGAATTCAAATGGGGATTCAAAAATATATGTTATCCAAGCTTCTTAATGATGCTTTTATTGACACTTAACTGGTGCATATGCCAATCTAGCGGTAATATTATATTTGTTGCTATAATAGGATTTCATTTTGTGGAAGGGTGCAATGTATTAATGAATAGATGGGAGTTAACAAGAATAATGATGATTTTATTCTTTAAATGCCAAAGGCAAGCAATGGGAGTTGGACTCTCACACAAAAAATACTATGCTTGTTGTTCATTGTGTGAATCAAAGTATATAATACTAGACAGTCCATAGTAACTGATAAGTCTAAATTCATTGTTCTCCCACCTAGATGTTTAGCAAAATACCTCCCATACATTGTGACTAATATTCAGTAATTTCTATTGTCTTATATTGACCACCACCCACTAACCAAAAACTCAATAAACTATAGTTCACTAGCGCTATAGCTGGACAAGCCACCAATAATGACAAAAAACAAAAGCTACAACAAAAAAAGACAATAGTATTTATACACCAAACACTCCAGCAAGTTTAACGACATGACAACCACAAATATATAATTACAAATATCATAATCAAAATCTTTTCCAAATCCCTATCAAAATATAGAAAGTGTGCCTTGAGACACCATTCTAGAACCCTTCAATTCTTCAAAGTGGATTGGTCCTTAAAACAAATTTAGTGCTTGTTTTGAGAGAGCTTGCTTCAATATTGAACTCTCTATAAATATGTTGAAAATTGAGATTTATAAATGTTTCATGTAATCTTCAAATTTTTGCTTTCCAACCATCCAATAGAACCACCTATAATTGACATTTATGTAATACCCAATCTATAATAACTTTGGAATCTTTGACAACTTGCAAATTAGAAATATGTTTAGTTTGCAGAAATAAAAGTTGTTGAACTTTGAATCTTGCTCATGATTCACATCTATCCTTATACAAAACAAAAGGTACAATTGTCATTCACCAAGATTTGAATTTCAAGACGTTGATGGGTTCTTGAGAATGTGACATTTCTTTTCAAATCATATAATATTTGTTGTTCTTCATAAATGACAAATGATTTGTGAAGTTTATATTTATTTTAAGGGTATATTTTGAATTATCCTTCTAGGATGGGTTTGAACCCATTGGAGGTTTGGCAAGGGTTCAATTTTCGTCACTACTTCTAAGCTGCGATGGATGAGATCTACATGTAGTTCCACTAATTGGGGTGTTGATTTATCCCCATGATAGGGTGTTGATGATACATGCAAATCCCTAGCCAAGTTATCTTTCATGCATTTGACATTTGGCATCGCTATGTGGTTCTAAATGTTAGGGCTATATGATGACTACGTTGAAGTATTTTATGTGACCCCAGCCTTAATTTATAAATGGAGATAATTTTGCTTAAATATGTGACCTCAAAGCCTTCATTTGTAAATGGAGATAATTTTGCTTAAATAAAAATGGTGATTATTTATGATGTGACAAAATTTTTTCTTTTGGTGAATTTGAATAATGCTTGAAATATGAAGTATCGAATTTGAACAATTGGGTAGTTGGAAGGTCACAAGCTTAACTATGAGGTTTGTAAATGAGCAAAGGGCCTTTGAGTTGTGATATCAACCTTTTATAATTGGGGTTGTCTAGAATTCAAAGACCATGACGGTTTTGTGAATGTAATAAAGTTGAGAGTTGATGTATTACCAGAGAATAAAGAAAACACAATTCTAGGGTGATGAGCTTTGTATGTATCACTTTTACTATATTTAATTTTGTTTAAAACATTGTTTTTTTGCTTGATACATTTCATCATGTGAATCTGATTATGCCTCCACATTCCATCAAATGGTATTAGAGCAAACTTACATTGGTAGGAAAGGAAGATAACATCACATGAGATCATTGGATTCTAATTGTGAAAAAGTTTGGTGAGGTTATGGTAGCAATCATAAATTCCTTAAGAGAGTATTCTTATTGAAGATAATGCTAATAATGTATTGGTGTGGATGGTAATTGGAGTGAAAATTACTAAATAGTAGGAATAGTCTCACATCTTAGAGAAGAAATAAAAAAATCAAATTGTAGGAATAAGTCTAACATCCTGGAGAATAATGATTAATATTTATAATTAATATTATTTTCTATCATCATCATTATTATTATTATTATAAAATTGCAATTTTTTTAGTTTAATTATATCATGTCTATTAAATATAGAAAAATACTATAATAATTTTATTTTAAATATTTTTAATTGTTTTTATGNAACAATTATTACCATTATATATATATATATATATATATATATATATATGTATATATAGTTAAAACATAAATTTATTAATCATTTATTTATTTATGTTCTTTTTTAATTTTTCACTATCTTTACGCCGAAGGCGTTTCACAATGGAGATGTAGTCTCAAAAGATTCCTTGTCTCCCTGTCCATTAAAATTCCAACATGTGTCTCTTCGACTTAACGAATGGGGGTTGAACAAGTGTCATGTCTTGTGTCATGTCTCACGTGTTGAACGGGTGTTTGATGACCCACCATTAACCCCACCCCTTACTCCCATTTGGGATCCTTTAGCCACTTATTCAATTCCACTGTTCACCCGCTCATATTCCTTCTTTGCTGTAAGAAATCCCAAAAATTCATCCCCTTGTTGATGCATTTCTCAAAATTCTTGATTATAATCCTTCATCTTCTCCATCGTCCCAAATGGGTTTCAGGACGATTAGTTTTGGAAGATGGATTCTTCTATTGGAATGAATACAATGCAGGGAAATTCTATATATGCCTCCCCTCTTAGAATTCCATCGCAATTCCTGTGGGAAGACAACAACTGACCACCATGGATTTCTTCATAAAAACCCTTTGTAACGTAGACTCTGATGAAAAAAGATGCGGGGTTTATTTCAAATATGATTAATACAAATATAATTTTCTTCCATGTTTGGATTGATGGTTTCAGTGTAGTCTCTCGGCCGATGGTTAGAGAAATACATGAGCTTGCCATTGTTACAGGGAAAGGCTTCTGGCTTCTACTGTTGGTAAATTAGAATATAAAAATTCTGCATTTTCAGTGAATTGTATTAGAATCCAACCAAATATCATTGATAAAGTTTCACTGGAATATTTTGAATCGATTTCCTTTTTAGGATTTATCAATTTTAAAATTCTAAAGCGATTCAGAGAAGGCAGCGTTGCTGCCCTAAACAGAGGTCAAAAACATATTGCATAACTTCTTATTATTGTAATTCAGTGGACAAAATAGGTGAAATGTGAAATGTCTCATAACTTCTTATCTCAGCCGTTTAGTTTTTGCTAGACCTATGGTTTAGATAGGTGAAATGTATGTTGGTCAATACATGTCTAATCTAAACCGTAGATCTAGCAAAAAAATGGCTGAGATGAAAGCGCGCAACTGAAACTTCAGAAATAGAAAGTTTGGGAAAATTTGGATTTGGTGTTTTCGGCTTCCACATTCCGCACAACGAAAAGTGAAAGTCAGAAAGAAATTTATTTGAACTAAAAACGTATCGAAGTTTCACATTCGACATTCTGTACTTTGGAAAGCAAAAAAAACAAAAATTGCGAAGAAAAACATCAAAGTTCCGATTTCCGCATTTCGCATTTGAGCCGACAAAGAAGGAAGAAAAATAAAAACTCCAAAATTTTCTAAGTATTGAAAAATTCTAAGGAAAAGTAACTTCCGATTTCCGGAGTTCGAGGTCGGAAAGAGCAGAAAAGGATAAGGTCGAAAGTTAAGTTTTCCAATTCCCGAGTTCTGCACTGAAGGGTAGAAATTCAGAATGCGGAAGGTAAAACCATGGATAGAGTTTTCGTCGTTTGATAGTTTTTCGACTTTCGAGTTCTGAAGGCGGAAGGCAGAAGGAGAAATCATGGTTGAAGAACTTCGTCGAGCGATATGTTTTCATCTTCCGAGGTCCGAAGGTGGAAAGCGGAAGGCAGAAGACTAACAATTCACTTTGTCGAGCCTTTGAGTTTTTGACTTCCGAGTTTCGAAGGTAGAAGGCGTAAGGCGGAAGGCGGAAGGCGAAAGACTGACAATTCACTTCGATGAGCCTTTGAGTTTCCGACTCCCGAGTTCCAAAGGTGGAAGGCGGAAGGTGGAAGATTGACAATTCACTTCGTCGAGCCTTTAAGTTTTCGACTTTCGAGTTTTGAAGGCGGAAGTGCAGAAGGCGGAAGACTGACAATTCACTTCGATGAGCCTTTGAGTTTTCTACTCCCGAGTTTCGAAGGCAGAAAGCAAAAGTACGGAAGGCAGAAGGCGGAAGACTAACAATTTATTTCGTTGAGCCTTTGAGTTTCCAACTCCTAAGTTCCGAGGTTGGAAGGGCGGAAGGCAAAGTGCGAAAAGGTGTTTCCGGTCGCAGAAGGGATCTGCAAGGGAGGAACAAATGTTACAGTGGTTCCTAAGCCTATTTTTCAGTGGGATTTGAAGGTACCAGAAAGTTGAAAATGGTCGTGAATTTATGCGCTAGATTGTGCGAAATCGAAAGATTTACAAAAAGAAAAATCCCCCTTAACCATCATTGTCCCCCTGAGAATAGCTATGTGAATTGATGCAACTACACAAAATTGATTAGAAAACTGCAAATCACCTGAAAGAAACCGTATTCATGGTGTGCTAAGCTCTGCAAAATGATGGAATAGCCTACGTGAATTGATGTAACTACCAAAATGATGAAATAGCCTACGTGAGTGATGGTGTGCTAATTATCGTTTTGATTTTATGGTTCAAAAATATATTTAGATATTTTCTATAAGTCAAAGAATAATCATTTTAATGATTTTAATTACTACATTTGCTTATTTATCTTAATCTTGTATTTCTAATTTTAAAAATTAAATTTTATTTTTGTTTGGATAAATTAACTAAATAATTTAATATTTTAATAAATGGTATTAAAGTTAAAGACTAAATTCAAGAGAAGTATTGGTACGTTTAATGATAAAAATTAGAGATTCAATCAAAAACATTTGTCCAAATAAGTAAAAATCATTATTTTGTGGTAAAAAATTCATTCATTGACATTATAAAACTCATTTTAAACCTCGAATGATTAAAAGTTTGATGAACAATGCTTTAACCAATAAAGACATAATCTAACGTTAATCTAATTGCACCGAGAGAAGTGAGGTGCTCTCAGCCCAGTATGGGGGATATCCTGTAACGTTAGTCACGTTATGCTAGCCGACATAAAAAAATTATGTTAATCGACATAAAAAAATAAAAAAATAAATTTATAGTGGATTCATATATTTATATAGTGTAAACAAAAAATAATATAGAGAAAAACATGTCTCCTAATTTATCAAATAATAAAAACCCAATAATATAACTAAATGAAAAGTAATTAAAAGATCCATGTTAAACCTGGATTTACCAAACACTAAACGAATCAAAATGTTTGAGTTGTAATTTTTTATGAACATTTAAAAATTTAAGATAAAAATAACTTACACGTAAATAAATTGGATCCCTCTCGATGCTTTCTAGATCCAGGTTTAAGATGAATCTATGCTGGTTATGAAAAAGCTTTGGATACAAAGCCCGTGGATTTGTGTGAAGCAGCCTAGGTAATTGTTACTATAATTCTAAGTTTTTTTAAAGGTATTTTTATTATTATTTAAAAAAAGATTTATTAGATTTTTTTTATAAATAAGTTTAGAATGTATATATTAAAAAGTTAACTTCCTATTTTCCATAAATGTTTGATATCAAACACTGCTAACTTAAATATTTAGCCATGGTTGATTCATGAGGAACACCACTAAATGAATCCTCAAAATTTCAAGCCTCTCTTAGTGAGCCCAAATCAAGTGCGACAACTCATTTTTGCAAGGAGATTTCACAAAGTGCAATTTTTTTTTTGGGAGTTAGTTTTTTAGGTAGTTAATTTTTTATTTTTTATTTTAATTTTGCTGATTTGATTTTTCCTACTATGTCAAAAGTTTATAATTTGACTATGTCAAAGGTCAAACCTAAATAAGTTAGAGGTAGGTTATATGTATATTATTTATATGTATTTACATGTAGATTATTTTTAATTGGTAATACAAATTTATTTAAATCGGGGTGGGAAAGGAAAAGATAGAGATTGGGGTGGAGATAGAGGATAGGGATAATTAGGGCAATTAAGGAGAAGGAGAGGTATAAGATGCGAGGAGAGAGAAAGAAAGAGAGATTGCGGGTGGTAAGTGGTAGGAGAGGGTGATTAGGAGAGAGAGAGAGAGAAAGGGAGAGAGAGAGAGGCAGAGGGAGAGAGTGAGGGAGAAAGAGGGAGAAAAAGGGAGAGAGAGAGAGAGGGGGGGAGAGAGATACGTTGATCCTCCGATTGGGGATTTCATTGATGTATTTAGTCATGAATGTCTTGAGGTAAAACCTTAGTTGTAAGTTGGGTCAGTAGTACCCACAAAAGTATTATTAAAATGTAATTTCCAGTCTCCCAAGGTAAGTCATAAAAGTTCAGTTGCGGAAAAACTCAATATTTTTACCCTCTCGACGTTCCTTTGCACCTCTCGGTGCAAAAGCTAGTTTAGTTATATGTCATGAATTATTGGTTATTCATTCATCAACTACCGGTTATTTTTTTATGATTGTTTATTTTGAATTTTGAACAACTTCCATAAAATCAATCTTGATAGTACACTTGACTCATCCTTTCACAATTTTGGAAAAGTAAATTCTCAAATATACATCCCTATAAACATAAATATTATATCATTATAAATTTACTATTTGTTATTATCATAATATCATTAATAAAAGTTATAATCTTTTCATTTACTTTCTAATAAAAAATATAATTTCATTAATTTTATTGTTTAAATCTTACAAACCTCAGTTTTATTTGGTAATTTTAACTATTTTATTTTATAAATAGAATATAGGAATATTGTTAATTTTAACTATTTTATTTTATGAATAGAAGATAGGACTTACTATTAGTTACTAGTTACTATGCTTTGTTGTTGTTACAATAAAGCGATAATTTGTGCTTTGTTGTTGTTATATCAATAAATGAAGTTGTTTAAATTTTTTAAATATTATATTTATGTATTTATTAAGTTGATTTTATTATAGTTATGATAATATTTAATTTATCAAAAATCACAAAGTGTATTGTTTAAAATTTCTAAATATTTAATTTATGTATTTATTATAGTTATGATGTTATAATATTTAAGATATTATTAGTATTCTATTAAATTATTTCGTACTTTTATAATAACTAAATTTTAATGAAAAATTAAATAAATATTACTATTAAAATGTTAAAAATATAATTTATATATTATAGAGTTTTTTTTGGCTCTCAAAAATTCAAAAATTGTGCTTTGTTGTTGTTGTTGTTATATCAACAAAGTGGGTTGTTTACAATTTTTATTTATGTATTTATTAAGTTGATTTTATTATAGTTATGAAAATATTTAATTTATTAAAAATTATAAAGTGTATTGTTTAAAATTTCTAAATATTTTATTTATGTATTTATTACTTTGAGTTTATTATAGTTATGATGTTATTTAGTTTATTAAAAGTTTAAAAAATATAATGATTTTTTTAAATATTTTATTTATGTATTTATTATTTCGAGTTTATTTTTTGACAAGAACGAGTAGAGTCATATTAATCGCTTTATGGTTAACCAGAATCTGTAGCGTACAAACTTAAAGAGGGATGATGATCTCTAACAGTGCTGTCAACCTTCTTATGAATTAAGAATATCATGGGAGATAAATCCCACTTGCTTCTAGAGCTTTTTCGAGAACATGCAAAAAACTGCTTACAAGAGTAAACTCTCATGAATTGTGAGCAGAGAAGAGTGCAGAAGCAGAACATTAATTACAAGGAGAGGTAAAGTTCCCCTTGATAAAAGGGTCTAACCGTTTCTGAGATCCCAAAAAAATGTTTGAGGTTGCTTCCTTTTCCCTACGCTCTTTGTTGGTATTCCGCCCTCTGATCAGGGGAGGAGAAGGAGTTGGGAAATATTTAGGATCGGAGCATCCCTTTGACCTAGAGGAAGGGACTAAGGATGTCGGTCCTGCTTGGGCTGAAGTCTTGTGATCTAACGTCCGAGCATCTCTCTTGGAGCCTGAAGGAGCAGGTCTTGGAGAAGCTTCTTTCGTGGCTGGGGCAACGACATTTGTCACCGAGGGGTCGGAAGGACCTGGGGGGGTCATGCCCAACACTAGATCTTCAACTTCCTCAGACTCTTGAGCTTCGAATTCTTGCAAAACTTCAAATCTGTTTTTGTTTTCCAGCAGAGGAGAGAATGCCGCATGAGGAGGAGGAGGATCTTGGGGATCCTTTTGCTGATGGGGTTCCCTTCGTCGGGGAGGACGACGTCGATTGGTGACCGTCTGGAACTCTGCTTCTTTAGATGCAGGGGGGATTGATGATTTCTGAGATTCGAGGAGCTTGGGGCAACTTTTGGCAAAGTGACCATAAACATGGAAAAAGTTGCATTTGAATGGAATTTGCTCGTAGTCTAGCTCTTGGATGTGGATCCATTCTCCTACTGTAAGCTTTAGGGCCTCCAAAATCCCTTTTTTGAGGTTTACCTCTACGCAAATGCGGGCACATGAATACTGACCCCCTTTTTGGTCTGCACTATCTAGGTAGCGCCCTAGCTTATTACTGATGTACTCAAGAGAGCTTTCCTCCCAAATATGAAGAGGGAGATGAGGCAGTCTTACCCAGACTGGAGTGGTTGTGATCACTACTTCAAGGTTAAAACCCAGAGTCCAAGGGGATAAAAACAACCCTCTCGAGCCCATGAAGAAGGGACCCAATTGAAAAACAAGGTCACATTCTTCTTTATTCACAAACAGAAAAACAAAATAACCCCTATCGGCTGCAAAGAGAGAGACTTGTCCTTGCAAAATAGGGTTCCATTATTGAGCAATCCAAAGCTGTACCACCTTAGGGCTGGGCCACAACCCTATAAACTTGCCAATGAGGGATTTCTCTGAAATAATGAGCGCTTTCCGGCATGGATATGAAGGAGAGAGTTCTAGAGAGGGGATCTCATCAATCTTCTTCACGAACTTGGAGGGAGGCAGAGAGGCATCATGAGGAGTTGTTGCATGAACAAGGGCCTTAAAGGCATGAAGCTGGGCTTGGATCTCCATAGCTAGAGAACCCACGGACGCAACCAACAAACGGATCCAACAACCATTGTGCAAAAGAAACCAATCGTCAGCACCCTGAACATGGCCTTCGTCAGTCTGATCGACAGCAGGGGGAGACTGAGCTTGAGTATCAGGAGGAGCAGCGGCTAGGAAGCTAGGGAAACCCTAGCTGCACTTCAGAATCCGAGCATTGCCGGTGTGAGAGTTCACAGGAGCAAAAAAAAAATTTCTATTATTTTGAGTTTATTATAGTTATGATGTTATTTAGTTTATTACAAGTTGAAAAAATATGATCAATTATATTTGAATTGTTCATAAATTTTGTTATTAAAAATAAATAACAAATGAAAAATAATTATAAAATTAAAAAGTAAAACAATATTAAAAAAGGAAAAAGAAAGACCATTTAAAAATAAATAAAAGAAAAAAGAATATATATATACAAGAACGGTTATGTTTTTATTAATTGAACAGTGGTGTAACCATTGAGAAAGTTTCTACAAAGATCAAAGTTTGTTCATCCTTCATTGTCTATCCATTACAGGCATAATTCACAAAATAATAGACTGAAATCTTTGTTAAATACATATATAGTCTTTCTTTGAACAGAGTTCCTAGATAGAGACTAAGATTACTATATATGAGGCAAAATGAAAAAAAGAGTTATCTCATGAGAACCTACTATTTCCCTTGGACTCCACCACGCTGCACCAGGTTTGCTGCTTTTTCCCCTCCTGTACTAGTTGCCAATTTCGGGACTGCCAACTTCAATTTGTCGAATTTTACTTCAAGTTCTGCTATCATCCTAGTCAAAGCCATATCTGATTGAGAAATTTTGTCTGAAAACTCCTCATGGAGGCTGGAGATATCTCTGTCAACCATTTCCAGGCGCCTTCCTCCTTCTCGATCAATTTGATTTAGATAAATTTTATATCTTCCCAGCTTATGACTGAGCACCTGCAACTTCGCTGTGATTGAAAGAGCAGGGGCAGAAGAAGCAGACGACTCTAGATAAGAATCCATGTTGCCGGATGCAAGCAAAAGACGAGCATCCAAACCTCCGCAGTGAGCGATAAAGATTGTTGTGAGCTTCTACAATTCTCGGTCTGATGGTTTTAACATCACACATCATAATTCCATAATTTGAAACGAATCCATTGCATTCTTTGCATGCCGCAGATGGAACAAAGACGACCCTTCAATCTGATTCGAAGAAAGAAGCATGTCAAGGGTTCTGTACGGATGAGATTCTTCTGCAATGGACGGGACATAGGGTCCTTTAATTTATTAACGACATGCCAACCCATGTGTTGACATCGGTTCCATGCATTCGCAACGCACCTCCTTGATGGGAGCCAGGACAAGTGGGAGATAATGTGGATATTGCTGACTCCATCCTTTAAGGCCTTTTCCCACGGTCCTATGGAATGAGGTATTGGGAGTTGGCCCCATTCCGGATCAACGTCCCTTTACTCAAAGAGGCTGCTTTGTTGGCAGCGAGATCGGCTTGGTCATTTAATCCTCTTAGGACGTGATAATAGTCAATTTTTCGGAATGAGTTGGAAATAATTTGAATCCTTCTAAGTAATTAACAAAGATTAAGTTGGGACGGTAGGGAGCTGGTGACCAAGGCTTGGATAATCAGCCATGAGTCTCCAATTACCGTTAAATATGATATTCCTTGGTTTCGGCCTTGAAGGAGGCCCTTCCAAAGAGCGAGAGCTTCTGCGACATTATTAGTTTCAACACCTAATCCCCATGAGTACTCATGTTCCCAATTTCCATCAGGATTAATGAGAATCCCTCCCCCTCCTGCCGCCCTATATATATATTACAAATATGCATAAAAATAAATAAAAAAATAAAAAATGAAATTATATATGTATATATTTATTATTATACTACAAGGAATAAGGAATATTATATGTTATTATTATCCTATTAGCTTTATCTCCTTTAAGGAATAAGGATTACCATCAACTATTAAATGTTATTCAATGTGAATCAAGATGACTACAATGTCATACATATGGTATTTCCAATAATAGTGATTGATTTGTTTCCAATAATAGCGATTGATTATGATGCAAAATAGAAGTTTGGTTGGAATTGTAACCCCTTATGTTGGACAAATTAATAAAAAGATTAACAAATTTTGACGGGGTTTGTACCTTGTGTGTTTCAATTATGCTTTATTTAATTGTCACGATGAATATAATGGTTTATATGTTATTTGTAGTCATTGCAAAAATAGTATGATATGTAACCTAAATTTTAGCTATATGTTGTTTAAGGAATACAGATTACCACCAACTATTAAATGTTATTCAATGTGAATCAAGATGACTACAATGTCCTGCATATGATCTTATTTCCAATAATAGTGATTGATTATGATGCAAAATAGAACTTTGGTTGGAATTGTAACCCCTTATGTTGGACAAAATAATAAAAAGATTAACACATTTTGGTGGGGCTTGTACTTTATGTGTTTCATTTATGCTTTATTTAATTTTCATGATGAATATAATGGTTTATATGTCATGTGTAGTCACCGTAAAAAGAGTATGATGTGTAACCTAACTTTTAGCTATATGTTGTTTAAAGAATAAGGATTACCGCCAACTATTAAATGTTATTCAATGTGAATCAAAATGACTACAATGTCGTGCATATGATCTTCTTTCCAATAATAGTGATTGATTATGATGCAAAATAGAAGTTTGGTTGATGCAATTCTTACGACATGTTGGCATGATAGCCTTAATTATTTATAGCTTGCATAAACAGATAATTATTTTCTTGATAGAAAACTTGGTTTATTCGTCATTATCTTTATGAAGTATCTTAAGAAAGGCACCGATCTTTACAGTAAGAGGGACTAGGGTTTTACTAATTATTGGGTTTGTTATAGTCATGAATGGCGATGGTTGTATTACATTTTTAGCTGATAATCTTATATCGTTATTTGGACTAATATTTATGATTAAAGCATGTAGTAAGAAAAAAAAATTACCCAATCATCTGAAAAGAGTAAAGAGGAGTTTGGGTTTGTTACACAAACATTTCAAACATAAACACATAGAGTTGCATACATAATACATGTAGACAGATTTCAAACACAAGCATAATTCATACATATCATTTCATGTACCAAGCATTTCAAACAAAAACACATAGAGTTGCATACATAATACATGTACAAATATTTCAAACACAAACACAAACACATAGAGTTCATACATAAAACACTCTTTTCATCTTAGACACAAAAGTCAACTCATCTAACAAACACATTGAATTGCATACAAAAAATATTAAAACATAAAAATAATTTCATCTACCAACATGTAAAGTTGCATACAAAATACATATACAAAACTCTAAATTGCACTAAAAAATACACCTAAAGAATACACTAAAATACAACAAACATAAATAATAAATATATGATAATATATATACTATGTAAATAAATATATAATACACTCACCTAAAGAATACATTAAAATACAACCAATATAAATAATAAATATATAATAATATAGGAAATTCGGATCTCATTCCGGAGTGGTTTTCAAAAGTGTGGAAATGGGGATTACCCTTGAAAATCACCTTATTCAGTTGGCTTATGATTGCTAATCGCATTCTAACCTGGGATGTCTTGTTGAAGAAAGGTTTTTCGGATCCGGGTATGTGCCCTTTATGCTGTACTGAGGAGGAAAGTGTTTCACATCTTATGATTTCATGCTCTTTTACTTTGCAGGTTTGGGACTATCTGAAGGATTTCCTTAACACAGATGCAGTTTGGCATGGCCAAAATGTTGAACAGGCCTTCAGGATCTGGTTTGATGCAGAAAACAAATTGGCGGTCTATACCTTTCTATGTCTGTAGATCTATCTGGTTGGCGCGAAACTCCCATATCTTTAAGGGGCTGATTTATTCTCCACTACAGATCTTTAATAAGGTACAGAATGTTTGGTTGGACAAAGCTGATCGTTCCCGGGTGATTAGATATCAGTATCTACAACAACCATTTTTTCAACAGAATGTGGCTATTGGGTATTTTGATGGGGCCTCACAGGATGGAGGTTATAGATGTGGTGCTGGAGCTTTTCTTATCTCACCGATATTGGGCAAGTACAGTGTAAAATGGAATTGTGGTTTAGGCACGAATACTTGGGCTGAGTTACTTGCATTGTGGAGTATTCTTCATTTAGCAAATAGTATGGGGATTGATGCTATCCAGATTGTAGGGGGCTCTCATATTATTGTAGATTGGTTCAAGGGGAGTTTACATTTGGAAACTTTGGCGCTGACTCATTGGATGGAGCGTATTATGCAGTTAAAGACTCGTTTTTCTGTGGTCAACATTCAACATGTTTATAGAGAACTCAACGCAACGGCTGATCGCTTATCTAAGCTGGCCTTGGATGGTCCAGTTGGCCATTTTCTGGTGGCTCCGGGAGATGGTATAGACCCATACTCTTTCAAACTTTTTGAACTTTTCTAATTTCTGGTTTTTGTTTTTGACTTCATTGAGTGCATAAGATTGTTATATTTTATGGCTCAATATATGGGACCCACTATATCGAGATTTATTTGCACAAGTAGTGGCAACTTAACCTTATTATTATGGTTGGGTGATGATGGATTCCTGTTATGAGTTGGTTTGTATTTCTGGATCTGGGAAGTCAATCACAATGCTGTTTATTTCCATACTATATGGCGAAAATATGTAACTAGGAAGTTAAAACGCTGAAAAGGTTGTAAATATTCTGGTGATACCTTTTATTATATATAATATATAAGATCTTTTTTCTATGAAAAAAAAAATAATAATATAGATACTTTATAAATAAATACAAATCATAACAATGTAATAATGTAAATACTATATACAAATAATAACAATGTAATAATGTAAATACTATATTTAGTTGAAAAAGTGTAAAATAGAAAAAGAAGGAAAAAGAGAAAAAACAAAAGTAAAAATGTGATTTTTTAAAGCAAAATAAATATAACAATGACTAAAATTTCAAATATATGAGAGGAAGTTTATTACGTGTTAGATCAATTTTGAATTTAGTTTCTATGAAATATTGTGGAAAATGGAGTTTATTTATGTTGGAAAATTTATAAAATTAGTTTATGTGAAGACATTAGTGAAAAATGATTGGAAAAAAAAACATAATACATCATAACACAACACTGTAAGCGACTACTCTAAAGATGGCGTGGCACCTCACCATTTTGAACATTTGGATGGGTTTAATCCCATCCCCAAAAAATTAATTTATATATTAAAAATAATATGTTTTTTCAAGTCTATGTCTTTACAAAATCCTCAAAAATAGTAACATGTACAAGTCCAAGGGAAATCACTTCAAACTATTGTAAATAACATTGACTCAATGTTCAAATAATGCTTGTAAATAACATTGAATCAATGTTCAAAGGATGCTTGAATACCTGAAAACATAACAAACCAAAATAAATATTTGATGCATCTTATTTAAATATTACTTCAAATAAAAATGTGAAAAAGAAAAAGATCATTACTTTTATCTTTTTATTCAATAACTTTCTTAAATATTGCACACCAAAAAAATCCATATGGTTTAATTCAGTCTACGTGAGGAATCAATGTTTCAAAGATGTTTGATACCTGAAAAAACAACAAAACAAAGTTTATATATATATATATATAGTTTTAAATAATTTTTTCTTTGAAAAAACTAATAATCATTACCTCTCTCTAACTGTCATTTCTCTTTATGTTCATTGGCATCTCCAAAAATTAGAGAACAATGCAATCTGTATATTACAAATACTATGCATAAACCAACTTTTAAAATCCTACAAGTGCACCATGGTGTAGAGATCTTCTAACCCTAGGGAGCACACCTTTTTGAGGACTTTCCTTGGAAAACATGACTTATATTGGGATTTGTGATAATTTCTTGGGAATTGTGATAAAGAGTAAATTCCATTATTGTATGATTATTATGTCTTATTTAATATTGTTTGACCTCGATACGACACTTATCATAACCATTACGACTTGATGGAAGGTATTTGTGGTTTGTTGGTGGTTGCAGATATCTTTCATTGATTAGGGTCTCCCCATGGGTTTTGGAGTTACCTGGAGTGTTAGAAGGGTAGACTATGGTGACATTGGGTTTAACCCCTCTTGAGCTTCCCGTCACTAGCACTAGGTTTGCATAGCCTTGCTTTGGAAAGGGGTGCTAGTTCAATAACAAGGTCAATATGGAAAATCAATCAAAGAACTTGAAATCATCCAAGATCATTGATTGCATAAAAAACTTAAGTCACAAGGCTAATAAAATGTGGGTGAAGAAGCATTAGAAATTTTGGAGGGTGCCCAATTCTTAGGGCTTGGGGTTTGTTGAGGGAATTGACAAAAAATCAGCCAGGGGGTGTTGTTTCTTGATTTGAAATGTTTTGGATGCGACAAACAATCATGATACCGTTGAAAACACCTTATGATTTCACCCTGAAAAGGGTACACATATGGGAACTGCATTTCTAATGAGAAATAGGTTAGGGAACACCCTTTTTCTGCATTACGTAGTGGTTCCCATATCCCTTCATAACAAATAAACAAGAAGAAAATATTAAAGAAAAAACTAAAATCATTAATTTATTGCATTGACATATTTAAACTATTACAAAAACAAATTTGTTTTACATTAGTGTTTTCCAAGAAAATTCTCTATGAATAAATTGTATGCACCATTTATTTCTCACCATTGAGTGTAGCAACAAGTTTGGGAATGCAACAAGAAGTTTGGACGAGTTGTGAGTACAACCAGTGAAATTGGGAATCTCCAGAGTATGAATTTTAATGGTGTCTAAATGATGATACACATAAAATTATGGCTATAATTTTTTGTTACTTTTTTTGTAATTTTTCTAATTTAACAAAAAAATGAATTGTTGTGTTTCTCATTTCCTAACATTTTGAACTTTGATTTCCAAGACTCATACCCATTTCTGAAAATTTTATTGTACCCTTGTTTCATACAACATAGGGGATAAGGTATGGAGACTTCATAAGCTAACTCGGGTAAGGTTCTTTCTCTTATGAGGCACTATGGATCCATCTAGGTGCTCTTGCATACCTATACAATGGAGTACTATCAATACTTGCCAAAGATGAATGCACAAGGAGGAACTTAGTACAAAATGAACAAGTGTAATGGTTAGATTCTAGACACTTGTACTAACAATCATGTGCATAATCCTATGGAAGGTTCCAATAGATAACAATGTAAGGCCTCTACTTATATACTGCCATTAATTTCTATAATTAGTACATAATAATCAAGTGCAATGTTTAGATTCTAGACACTTTTACTGACAATCATGTGCATAAGCCTATGGAAGGTTCCAATAGATAGGAATGTAAGGCCTCTACTTATAGACTACCATTAATTTCTAGAACAACATCTATGCATTTAGTTGTCAAGCGCACCAAGAAAAGAGTCCTAGGGCACACCACCTTCATGCCCAAAGGAGCAAGTGCTTTTGCCCAAGAGGCTGGCTTGGGCGCCCATGTGGGAAAGAAAACGTTCGGTTGGATAAGTGGCGGCATGGTGAGGAGCACCTTGCTCAAAACTATGGAACAACCAAGTGTGGCGGGAAGACCATGAATGGGTGCGCTCCCACAATCGACTCCCGCACTTACCGTTGGTGCGCATAAGGCGCATCGGGACCGGAAGCGTGTTGGAGATATAACATAGAAAAGCATCGAGGAGCTGAGCACTCAAGTGGACCGTAGGGGTATCGATGGACGAGCAGTTAGAGGCGCACTTGGAAAAGCACACCTCCATCCCACGAAAGACGTTCCCATAGAGAACCCGACGACCATGGCAGTGGACAAGCAAGGAGAGCGCATGCAGAGAAGGGGAGACATTGGACCAAAGCACCAGTGGATCGAAGCACCTAACACCACGACCGAAGAGTGCATGGCAAAGAGATTGGACGTCGACACAGATACTTGGCGTGCATGCCCACCTTGGGTTGCGTGCACCTAAATGATGATATAAAAGCGTGAAGACATTTCGTTGGAAGGCATGGAAAATATGGTGGTAGGAGCAACAAGCACACATTGGCAAACGACTTGGGAGGTGATCCAAGTCAACGAGCCACAGTGTAGATGCTCATCACCTTAGGTTTGCTAAAAAACATAGTTGGAGATTGTGGTGAGTGCTGGCCTGTTAGACGCTAGCACTCCAAAAGAGTGAATGCTTGATGCATTTCGTCAACAACATTTGGGGGAAGCACCCATTGACAGTCGCCCAGAGTTGGACGCTCGTGGAGGGGTCAAATCGCTCTTGTTGTAAAATTGTATTTCGTGAGGATTTGTTGGGTAGCGCCCACCAGGAGCTCTGCCAATTTTGGAGACTCCACCCATTGTAAAATTGTGAGTTATACAAAGTTACAGGGGTTTGCCGGTTTGGAAACTCCACCTTTTCATACTTGCGTTTATTTGCTTAATGTGATGCATGTAAGAATTTCGCTAAGTCTAGAAGGTAAGTTAAGACAATAAACAAGTTAAGTGATGAAAAAAATGCAAGTGTTAGTTAAAGTAGGCTTCCACATGGTTTAGGCGTATTTTTTCAGTGAACAGTTGAGATGGACTCACCCTTAAGGCGTTCTCGGGCAATGCTGCACACCTTGGCGAGTCACCGATGTGACAAGGGTGTCATAGGGATATGACAGGTTGTATAAGAGCAACAAATTGGTTGCATGACAAATAGTATTGGATCACATCAGAGCATACAGAACGTCAGGTTGATGAAGAGTGCACTAGGTGAAAAACGCGAAGCATGCGACATCAAGACATTCGCCATTGGATTGCAGTTGATCGTAACGACCATGAAGACGGTTATATAAGCCACGGTTGGTGAGGAGCTCGGATGGAACGTTGAGCATCAAAACATAGAGCCCGACGAGAAGAAGTTCAGGTTCGCAGCCAAAACACCACAGTCCGCGAGCTGTAGACGATGCAATGCCGGAGCATCAACATGCTTGGGAAAATGTTGACAAAGGCGCTGAACGCTTGGATGGTTGGGAACCTTGGACATTGAAGAGAGAGCATTGCTCTCGTGGAGATGCTTGCGGGAGCGCTTCACACATCGGTTTGGTTGGGCACTCCCGCAAGTGAGTGCTGAGCTTATCCAGCATGTACGTTCATGCTGGATAAGCCACCTGCCCTGGCCCCAAGGCCGGTCAACTTGATGCATTGACAGAGTTTTACAATAATCCGGCAGCCTCGTCCGCCTCCGTCTTGCCACCGCCACGCCACCGCCACCGTCGTCCTGCTGCCACCCCGCCGTCGTCCTGCTGCTGCCGCCACCCCGCCGCGTCCTGCATTAAGTATCTACCAAACCCGTCCTCTATCCCTATTTCTTGGTCATTTCTCATCATGATAAACGATACTCTGAGAAGATATTGCGTTGAAGATTTGCATGTTTTTAAAAACTGAGCATCTATGGAACTCTGTAATTTGTTTTCATTCTAGCGCTCTTTAGGATTATCGTTGATCGCGGAGAATAGGACGCAGAGGAGACTGCTGGTTCAGATTACAGGTCAGATCTCAAAATAACAGATCACGATTTCAGATGGCAGATCACGATTTCATTGCAGCACCAAAACGCTATGGATACTGAAGATCGGCTCAGATCGTAGATCGCAGATAGGCCTGGGCCTGGGCTTGTTCCTGATAGAAAGAGAAAATTTGTCAATGACGGCCATGATCGCCATATGGATGTACCAGACGCAGATTTTTATGATTTCGATGAGATTCGAACCGAGAACTCATTCGAAGTAAACCAGATTTGGGCAGCATATGACGATGATGATGGAATGCCTCGGTTTTATGCTCGAATTAAAAAGATATATTCCATGGATCCCTTCAAGGTTGAGGTAACATGGCTGGAAGCAAAACACAATAACAATCCAGCTCTCATGAGATCGGAGCGAGCTGGGTTTTACATGGGTTGTGGGGATTTTAAGTTTGGAAATGTGAACATAATCAAGAATGTCAACGTATTTTCTCATGTGATGAGATGGGAAAAGAGCAAGGGAGTGCTTAAAATCCTGCCAAGAAAGGGGGATATTTGGGCTCTGTACAGGGACTGGTCTTGTAGATGGAATGGATCCATTCCCAAGAAAAGAAGGCACAGTTATGAAATGGTGGAGATACTGAGGCATTTTGTTCTAGGCATTGGATTTAGTGTTGCTCCTCTTGCCAAGGTTAAAGGATTCAAGACTCTTTTCCAAAGGCAGGACCAGCTGGGGGGTGCTCCTGGTTCATGTGAAGTGGTGTCAATGGAAATTAAGAACTTTACGAGGCTCTCGCACCAGGTACCAGCTCGGAGACTCAATGGAAACCAGGCTTTCAATATACCCAGAGCTGGCTGTTGGGAGCTTGACCCCGCAGCACTCTCACCAAACTTTTTTCAAGATTAAAGCTCTATTAATCGAGCCGTTGTAGTAAGTGAACTGTACTTCAGATTTGCTCAAAGTTCTAATTTCAATGCATTATTTAGAGCGGCACAGTTCTGTAATTTTCACTTAGAATTACAATTTTGTAATGGAATACTTGTGGTTAGCACACTTCATATAATTTGTGGCTTTCTGAATGTTCTCACACTGTTTTAACTTTTGGATTTGTCTCACAAGATTGTTCACTCCTATGTGCTATATAAATGATATGATGATGGTTGTTCATGTGAAGATTATATTTGGCAGAACAGTTTTGTTTTCTGGTTTTTTTGAAACTATATCTTTGTCTACTCCCGTTTGCTATATATAAATGGTGTTCGTTCAGGTGAAGATTATATTTGGCAGAATGGTTTATTGGAGACATAATGGAATTGATTGATGTTGCTTGTTCATGTGAAGATTATATTTGGAAGAATGATTTATTAGTTTTATGGAGAAATAATGGAATGGTTTATTGGTTTTATGGAGAAATCAAGGAACTGAGTGGTTGAAAATAACAGCATTAAAAAACATATTAAATTGTGAAAATGTTTGTGCAGGACTACTCTCCATTACCAACGAGTGCATTTGGTTGTAAGAATTGAGTGGTAAAAAGAAGAATAAATCACAAGGCTAAATAAAATCAACAAGTAAATTAAATTTAATATTTTTAGTTTGAAATAATGTTTCTTGAATCTTTATGTAAGTATGAGATTAGTTAGGGATTGTTAGTGACATTTTTATCTGTAAAATCTTTTTTTTTTATAAATAATTTAATGATTGAGAGAACTGTTTGTATTTAAATATTCTAGAGAGATTGTTAGTGACTTTTAATTTGTAAAATATTTATTTTAATAATTTAATAATTGAGAAAATTGTTTGTATTTAAATATTTTAGAGAATATGCTGTTATATTTTAGAGAATAAAATGTAAAATGTTTTTTTTTAAATAATTTAATAATTAAGAAAATGGTTTGTATTTAAATATTTTAGAGAATATGCTGTTAATTTTTTTTTATAGATACTTAATAAGAAATTCAATATTATAATAAATATAATAAAATTCAAATATTATCTAAATATATATTATAAATTAACTATTAAATTAAATATTTTAATTATATATAACTATTATTTAATATAAAGATTATGAAATTTTTAATAGAGGGTAATGAAATTAGATGTTGATATTTTTTAAAGATATTTAACCTATAACAAATAAAGGATGTGTATTTACAAGTTTTGAAAATATATTTAGTCATAATTTTTCTAGATATAAATGAAAAGTTAATAAATATTTAACTATAGATTAAAACAAATATTAACATAATAATTGAAAAGCATTGATACCAAAGGCATTTGGATGCTATTTGATTAGAATTAATTGTTTTGAGCAATACATTACGGTAATGTTGTATAATTTATCAACCAACGTAAGTGATATGTTTGAGGAAACTTTAAAAGTAAGGATGATGATTTATTGTATATTATGTTAATGTTTTTTTCTTTTTATATCTATTTTTGTTTAAACATTTTTTATTTACATATTAGTTTTTAATATATTACTAAACAATAAAATAGAGATTATTTGAAGTACACAAATTTTTAATGTTAATTGATGAATCTAAAAGAAATTAATTTTTTTAATAATGTTTTATGTATAGTAAGACATTTTGATGCTTCTCTAGAGTAAGATTAAATTTTTTAATAATGTTTTAATGTTTTATGTATCCTTAGTGGGATGGGGTGACCTGTGGATGTGTGTGTGAAAGAGAGAGTAAGAGGTGTGTTAGGGGTTTAGGAGTTGAGGGGGTTAGACTAATGTGGGTTTGTCTAGGTGTAGTAAAGGGGATGTAGTAGGGGGTTGGGTGTTAGAGGTTGTTGGATTGGTTGGGGGAGGGGGTTGGTAAGGGGTTAGAGGTAGACATGGAGAGGGTTATCGGACACCCTACTCGAGGCATCCGGGATATCAAAAGATGATATTCGTCATTAAGAGACATTTTTTATGGCCTAAGTTAAAGGCCGACATTGCGTTGTTTATCATGAAATGTCAGGAATTTCAACTGGTCAAATTTGAGCATCAACATCCTTCGGGATTGTTGTAGCCACTACTCATTCTGGATTGGAAGTGGGAGAACATTAGTATGTATTTTATCACTGCTCTACCGAAAAGTAAGAAACAAAATGATTCTATCTTTGTAGTATTTGACAAATTGTCAAAAGCAGCACACTTCATTCCAGGGAAGTCGACCTACAAGGAAGTACATGTTGTCGATATCTTCTTGAAGGAGATATTTAGATTGCACGAGATACCCAAGGCAATCATCTCGGATCGAGATACAAATTTTACCAGAAACTATTCTCGCCACCCCTGTAAACCTGAAACAGAGCAGAGCCACGATGTGAGAAGTATGAATAATATCCTTTTCCAAATCAACAACGATGCTAATGAAACATGACACCCACAAACTTGTCGGCTAAGCCATCGCAGTCGCCTTCCTTCACACCAAGCAGGAGTAGAGAGCAAGCAGCAATGCTATGAAATGCCAAACTATCGCTTGGGCCAAGCCCTAAGCTTGATCGCCCCTTCTCTTAATTTTACTATATATAAAACATTATTAAAAAATTAATTTCTTTTAGATTCATCAATTAACATTAAAAATTTGTGTGCTTCAAATAATCTCTATTTTATTGTTTAGTAATATATTAAAAACTAATATGTAAATAAAAAATGTTTAAACAAAAATAGATATAAAAAGAAAAAAACATTAACATAATATACAATAAATCATCATCCTTACTTTTAAAGTTTCCTCAAACATATCACTTACGTGTGGTTGATAAATTATACAACATTACCGTAGTGTATTGCTCAAAACAATTAATTCTTCATTAATAATATTACTGTTAAGAAAATCAAATGGGATCCAAATGCCTTTGGTATTGATGCTTTTCAATTATTATGTTAATATTTGTTTTAATCTATAGTTAAATATTTATTAACTTTTCATTTATATCTAGAAAAATTATGATTAAATATATTTTCAAAACGTGTAAATACACATCCTTTATTTGTTATAGGTTAAATATCTTTAAAAAATATCAACATCTAATTTCATTACCCTCTATTAAAAATTTCATAATCTTTATATAAAATAATAGTTATATATAATTAAAATATTTAATTTAATAGTTAATTTATAATATATATTTAGATAATATTTGAATTTTATTATATTTATTATAATATTGAATTTCTTATTAAGTATCTATAAAAAAAAAATTAACAACATATTCTCTAAAATATTTAAATACAAACCATTTTCTCAATTATTAAATTATTTTTAAAAAAACATTTTACATTTTATTCTCTAAAATATAACAGTATATTCTCTAAAATATTTAAATACAACCAATTTTCTCAATTATTAAATTATTAAAATAAATATTTTACAAATTAAATGTCACTAACAATCTCTCTAGAATATTTAAATATAAACAGTTCTCTCAATCATTAAATTATTTATAAAAAAAAACATTTTACAGATAAAAATGTCACTAACAATTCCTAACTAATCTCATACTTACATAAAGATTCAGGAAACATTATTTCAAACTAAAAATATTTAATTTAATTTACTTGTTGATTTTATTTAGCCTTATGATTTATTCTTCTTTTTACCACTGAATTCTTACAACCAAATGCACTCGTTGGTAATGGAGAGTAGTCCTGCACAAACATAGCTAGCCAAACATTTTCACAATTTAATATGTTTTTTTAATGCTGTTATTTTCAACCACTCAGTTCCTTGATTTCTCCATAAAACCAATAAACCATTCCATTATTTCTCCATAAAACTAATAAACCATTCTTCCAAATATAATCTTCACATGAACAAGCAACATCAATCAATTCCATTATGTCTCCAATAAACCATTCTGCCAAATATAATCTTCACCTGAACGAACACCATTTATATAGCAAACGGGAGTAAACAAAGATATAGTTTCCAAAAAACCAGAAAACAAAACTGTTCTGCCAAATATAATCTTCACATGAACAACCATCATCATATCATTTATATAGCACATAGGAGTGAACAATCTTGTGAGACAGATCCAAAAGTTAAAACAGTGTGAGAACATTCAGAAAGCCACAAATTATATGAAGTGTGCTAACCACAAGTATTCCATTACAAAATTGTAATTCAAAGTGAAAATTACAGAACTGTGCCGCTCTAAATAATGCATTGAAATTAGAACTTTGAGCAAATCTGAAGTACAGTTCACTTACTACAACGGCTCGATTAATAGAGCTTTAATCTTGAAAAAAGTTTGGTGAGAGTGCTGCAGGGTCAAGCTCCCAACAGCCAGCTCTGGGTATATTGAAAGCCTGGTTCCCCTTGAGTCTCCGAGCTGGTACCTGGTGCGAGAGCCTGGTAAAGTTCTTAATTTCCATTGACGCCACTTCACATGAACCAGGAGCACCCCCCAGCTGATCCTGCCTTTGGAAAAGAGTCTTGAATCCTTTAACCTTGGCAAGAGGAGCAACACTAAATCCAATGCCTTGAACAAAATGCCTCAGTATCTCCATCATTTCATAACTGTGCCTTCTTTTCTTGGGAGTGGATCCATTCCATCTACAAGACCAGTCCCTGTACAGAGCCCAAATATCCCCCTTTCTTGGCAGGATTTTGAGCACTCCCTTGCTCCTTTCCCATCTCATCACATGAGAAAATACGTTGACATTCTTGATTATGTTCACAATTCCAAACTTAAAACCCCACAACCCATGTAAAACCCAGCTCGCTCCCATCTCATGAGAGCTGGATTGTTATTGTGTTTTGCTTCCAGCCATGTTATCTCAACCTTGAAGGGATCCATGGAATATATCTTTTTAATTCGAGCATAAAACCGAGGCATTGCATCATCATCGTCATATGCTGCCCAAATCTGGTTTACTTCGAATGAGTTCTCGGTTCGAATCTCATCGAAATCATAAAAATCTGCGTCTGGTACATCCATATGGCGATCATGGCCGTCATTGACAAATTTTCTCTTTCTATCAGGAACAAGCCCAGGCCCAGGCCTATCTGCGATCTGCGATCTGAGCCGATCTTCGGTATCCATAGCGTTTTGGTGCTGAGATGAAATCGTGATCTGCCATCTGAAATCGTGATCTGTTATTTTGAGATCTGACCTGTAATCTGAACCAGCAATCTCCTCTGCGTCCTCTTCTCGGCGATCAACGATAATCCTAAAGAGCGCTAGAATGAAAACAAATTACAGAGTTCCATAAATGCTCAGTTTTTAAAAACATGAAAATCTTCAACGCAATATCTTCTCAGAGTATCGTTTATCATGATGAGAAATGACCGAGAAATGGGGATAGAGGACGGGTTTGGTAGATACTTAATGCAGGACGCGGCGGGGTGGCAGCAGCAGGACGACGGCGGGGTGGCAGCAGGACGACGGTGGCGGTGGCGAGACGGATGCGGAGGCGGACGAGGCTGCCGGATTATTGTAAAATTCTGTCAATGCACCAAGTTTACCGGCCGTGGGGCCCAGGGCAGATGGCTTATCGAGCATGAACGTACATGCTGGATAAGCTCAGCCGCAAGGGAGTGGTAAATTACTTGTGAGGGCGCTGCTAGAAAGAGCGCTTCCCGAAATTGGTGAAGGTAGAGCGCTCATGTTAGGGGATACCTATGGCTCAATCAGGGTGGAGCACATTTGAAGTGCGTCAGGGGAAGCCAAATATTTGTTGGACAACCGATATGGAGATCTCCACGATAGATGCATAGGGGATTTCTCTAGAAGGGCCAGAGTTGTCAGAGACCATCAGAGTGATGGGGAAAGATAAAGCGTGGAATGGACCAAGCATTCCAGGACTTGGTTCCATAGACAAAACTAGAGACACATCACTTATAGGAGATTTCAAACCAAGCAGCGGTTGGAAGGAAGGAAAAGGAAAACGCTCAAGGAGAGTCAAGATGGAAGAAACCAGAGGTGCAAAAGAAGAAGCAAATAGCCTTCTAGGTTTGCGAAGGTGACCACTATGCAAAGAACTGTTCGACTAGGGCATGAATTACTAGTTGCGGAGTAAGTGGGCAGAAGCATAGAATTCAAGAAATTTCTTAAAGAGCTCACCTAGTTGTGATGATAGTTGCAAGGCATCCAAGAAGCACAGAGCGAAGTAAACATCACAAGACAACGGTTGTAACATGTTTCCAAGCACAGGGATTTGGAGATTTTTCCGAGGAATACAACAAGCTTAAATGGGGGAGGTTGTCAAAGCCACCTGAACAAGCATCCTAAGGCACGCCACCTTCATGCCCAAAGGAGAAATCACTGCTTCCCAAGAAGCTAGCTTGGGCGCCCATGTGGGAAAGAAAACGTTTGGTTGGCTAAGTAGTGGCATGGTGAGGAGTGCCTTGCCCAGAATGATGGAACGACCAAGTGGGGCATGCAGACCATGACTAGGCATGCTCCCACAACTAATTCCCTCACTTACCCTTGGTATGCGCAAGGCGCATCGAGACCGGAAGCGTGGAAGCGCGTTGGAGACATAGCGTAGAAGAGCGTAGAGGATTTGAGCGCTCGAGTGGACCGCGGGGGTAGTGATGGCCGAGGAGTTAGAGGTGCACTTGGGAAAGTGCCCGTCCATCCCACATAAGACATGCCCATACAAAATATGACAACCGTGGAAGTGGGCAAGCAAGGAGCGCAAACGCAGAGAAGGGGGGGTGTTGGACCAAAGCACCCGTAGAACAAAGTGCCCAACACCACGACCAACGAACGCGAATGCCAATGCAGATGCTTGGCATGCGTGCTAAGCAAGGGCGCTCCCACCTTGGGTCGCTCCCTCCCAAACGACGATATAAAAGAGTGAAGGAATTTTGTTGGAAGGCATCGATAAAACAATGGTAAGAGGAATAAACACACTTTGGCAAGTGACTTGGCACTCCAAGTCAGTAAGCCGCAACACAGATGCTCATCACCTCAGGTTCACTTAGAAACACAGTCAAAGATTGTGGTGAGCGCCGACCTATAAGACGCCAGCTCTCCTGAAGAGTGGACACTTGACGCAGTTCGACATCAACATCTAAGGGAAGCCCCCGTCGATAGTTGCCAATAGTTGGACGCCCGCAGAGGGGTCAACTCTCTCTTGTTGTAAAATTGTATTTGGTGAGAATTCGCTGGATAGTGCCCACCAGGACCTCTGTTGGTTTTGGAAACTACAGCTGCTGTAAAATTATGAGCTATACAAAGTTATAAGGGTTTGTCGGTTTGGAAACCCCACCTCTCATATTCATGTTTATTGGCTTATTGTGATGCATGTAAGAATTTGGCTGTCTAGAATCTAAGTTAAGACAGTAAACAAGTTAAGCGATGAACGAATGCAAGTGTTAGGTAAGGTAGGCTTTCGCAGAATTTAGGCGTAGTTTGCTGACGAACACTTGAGCTGGCCTCACCCTCAAGGCATTCCTGAGGAGTGCCGCACACCCCGGCTATTCACAGAAGTAACGAGGGTGCCATACAAATGTGGCATTAGTACCCTCAAAGTACGAAACCTTCACCTCAATCTTATAACCTCTGTGTGCTAATGTCCAAGGGCCACTTGTTGAAACTATTATGTTATGCAATGTATATGTGTCAATTTGTTTTACTTTATTTTCCAATATGTAGAGAAAATTAGTAAGATGGATATCGAATTTAGCAAAACATTGTACCAGTGGTATATGTTGTCATAACAAGTCACAGAGCACTTCCAGATAGAAAAAACGGATTGGACCACTTCTTCAGTGGGAAGATAAAATGGTGTATGCTATCTCATGGAACCATTAAATAAATTTAAACTTTAAAAAGACCATGGTATCCCAACATAGTGGAATGAAAATCAACATTGATTAAAATGTAGAAGAAAGTAGCCATGCAAAGATGCAACATGAAGACAAGTATCAGTTCCTATAATTCGTGAACTAGAGGGTGATTAAGTATGTCTTATTACCATCTAGAGTTATATTTGAGATTGATTAATTGTTGGAGGCTCATAGGTTCCTTTATATTTTTTTAGAATATAAGAAGTTTTGCAACTAAAAAAGGACAATATCTATAACTTCAATTTTTTCTCAAGGAAATTGACCAAAGTTTGCGTCTATGAAATTAGTCACTCAAAGATCATGCCCATTCTTTTGGAGAGACTATGTACAGGAAAAAATCAATCTTTCTATAACAAAATTCATTTACATGCTAGTGTTTATGTAATTAAAGAGAAATGAGCAACATTTTATTTTCCCCTGCATGGAGAAAAATGTGAGAACAATCTCAAAATTTATATGCATGTATTAATCCTTTCTTGAGGTGGGGCATAAGCCAAAATGTGCAGGAACATAGGATTGACAGTGATCAAATTCAAATTGAGATGGGAAATGAAAATATTCTGTGCCTCACGACTTACTATGATACGTGTTTCCCCTCCCAGGCCAGATAACAATGTCCAAATCAATGCACCTTCTAAACACAAACACACAGAGTTCATACATAAAACAATCTTTTCATCTAAGACACACAAAACTCAACTCATCTAACAAACACATAGAATTGCATACAAAAAACATTATAACATAAAAATAATTTCATCTACCAAACATGTAATTTTGCATACAAAATACATATACAAAACTCTAAATTGCTTTAAAAAACACACCTAAAGAATACACTAAAATATAACAAATATAAATAATAAATATATAATAATATAGATACTGTGTAAATAAGTATATATTACACTCACCTAAAGAATACACTAAATACAACCAATATAAATAATAGATATATAATAATGCAGATACTATATAAATAAATACAAATCATAACAATGTAATAATGTAAATACTATATTTAGTTGAAAAAGTGTAAAATCGAAAAAGAGAAAAAACAAATGTAAAAATGTGATTTTTTTTAAAGCAAAATAAATATAAAAATGATTAAAATTTCAAATATATGAGAGGAAATTTATTATGTGTTAGATCAAGTCTGAAATTAGTTTGTATGAAACATTGTGGAAAATGAAGTTTATTTATGTCGGAAAATTTATAAAATTAGTTTATTTGAAGACATTAGTGAAAAATAACTAAAAAAACATACTACATCATAAAGACTACTCTAAAGATGATGGGGCACCCCACCATCTTAAACATGTGGATGGGTTGATCCCATCCCCCCAAAAATTAATTTATATATTAAAAATAATATGTTTTTTCAAGTCTATGTCTTTACAAAAACCTCAAAAATAGTAAACTGTACAAGTCCAAGGTAAATCACTTCAAACTATTGTAAATAACGTTGAATCAATGTTCAAAGAATGCTTTTAAATAACATTGAATCAATGTTCAAATGATGCTTGAATACCAAAAAACATAACAGACCAAAACAAGTATTTGATGCATCCTTATTTAAATATTACTTCAAATAAAAACATGAAAAAAGATAAAGATCATTACTTTTATCTTTTTATTCAATAACTTTCAAATATGTTTCAAAGATGTTTGACACCTGAAAAAACCACAAAACAAAGTGTGTGTGTGTGTGTGTGTATATATATATATATATATATATATATATATTGTTTTAAATATTAAAAACTTTGAATAAAATAATAATCATTACCTCCCTCTTTCTGTCATTTCTCTTTATGTTCATTGGGATTCTCCAAAAATTAGAGAGCAATGCAATCTGTATATTGCAAATACTGTGCATAAACCAACTTTTAAAATCCTACAAGTGCACCATGGTGTAGAGATCTTCTAACCCTAGGGAGCACACCTTTTTGAGGACTTTCCTTGGAAAACGTGACTTATCTTGGGATTTGTGATAATTTCTTGGGAAATGTGATAAAGAGTAAAATCCATTATTTAATGATTATTGTGTCTAGTTTAATATTGTTTGACTTCAATAAGGCACAAATCATAACCATTATGACTTGATGGAAGGTATTTGTGGTTTGTTGGTGGTTGTAGGTATCTTTCATTGATTAGGTCTCCCCATGGGTTTTGGAGTTACCTCGAGTGTTAGAAGGTTAGACTATGGTGACATTGGGTTTAATCCCTCTTGAGCTTGCCATCACTAGCACTAGGTCTACATAGCCTTGCTTTGGAAAGGGGTGCTAGTTCAATAACAAGGTCAACCTGGAAAATAAATCAAAGACCTTGAAATAATCCAAGATCATCGATTGCATCAAAAACTTAAGTCACAAGGATAATAAAATGTGAGTGAAGAAGCGTTAGAAATTTTGGAGGGTCCCCAATTCTTAGGGCTTGGGGTATGTTGAGGACATTGACAAAAACTCCACCAGGGGGTGTTGATTCTTGCTTTGAAATGTCTTGGATACGGCAAACAATCATGATACCGTTGGAAACACCTTATGATTTCACCTTGAAAAGGGTACACATATGGGAACTGCATTTCTAATGAGAAATAGGTTAGAGAATACCCTTTTTCTACATTACGAAGTGGTTCCCATATCCCTTGATAAAAAATAAACAAGAAGAAAATATATAAAAAAACTAAAATAATTAATTTATTGCATTGACATATTTAAACCGTTACAAAAACAAATTTGTTTTACAATAGTGTTTTCCAAGAAAATTCTTTATGAATAAACTGTATGCACCATTAATTTCTCACCATTGAGTGTAGCAACAAGTTCGGGAATGGAACAAGAAGTTTGGACAAGTTTGTGAGTACAACCAGTGAAATTGGGAATCTCCACAGTATTAATTTTAATGGTGTTTGAATGATGATACACATATACTTATGGTTATAATTTTTTGTTACTTTTTTCTAATTTTTCTAATTTAACAAAATATAAATTGTTGTGTTTCTCATTTCCTAACATTTTGAACTTTGATTTCCAAGACTCATACCCATTTCTGAAAATTTTATTGTACCCATGTTTCACACAACATAGGGGGTAAGGTATAAAGACTTCATAAGCTAACTCGGGTAAGGTTCTTGCACTTATGAGGCACTATGGATCCATCTATGTGTTCTTGCATACCTATACAATGGAGTACTATTAATACTTGCCAAAGATGAATGTACATGGAGGAACTTAGTACAAAATGAACAAGTGCAATGGTTAGATTCTAGACACTTGTGCTAACAATCATGTGCATAAGCCTATGGAAGGTTCCAATAGATAACAATGTAAGCAGGGATCAAGATTGAAGGGATGGTCTTAATTTCATATTGAAGGTTATATATTCATGCAGCCCTTCATTGATGAAGGGATTTCAAAAAGTTTACATTTTAAATGACATTAATAAATTAATTGTACATTTCATTTGCTTGATGACAAAAATTAAAAACAATTTTTTTTTTTTCAAAATGGGATTTTGTAAAATTGTACAAGTAAATGTATATCCCTGCCTACATTGTGTTCAATCTATTTGATTGAGGAATATGTCTACAATTGCTCAGTTGCTTTAAGGTTTATAATAAAAAAGGAACTCAGACAGATGGTCAAGCCGGATAGTACAATCTATGGCTATAAATTTGAAAGTATGGATTGAGGACGAAAAAACGTGCTCACTTAAGAGACCATTCTTGATGGCATTGAAGGAATTTAAAACAAGAGGCAGGCTCACTTAAGAGACCATTCTTGATGGCGTTGAAGGAATTCAAAACAAGAGGCAGCCTATGCTAGAACTCTGAAGCTTCAGTCATAAAATAAAGTCTATAGGGGAAGCAGAAGCAACCAAAGCTGAATGTTTTGAGATTACTGAGAAATTGATAAAGTATCGAAAAGATGCACCTGAAGAATAAACAATGGAGGTTTTTGCACAGTCATCATCTGAAAGTTTCATAGGGCCAGGGCCAATTCAGAGAATTATCCTCTGAGAAATATAAAACTAAAGTCTTCAAAAAGTAATAGGTTGTCAACTAATGAACTTGTGCTTGAATGCATGCACATCTCCGCCTTACAGTAACGGGAAAGGCAAATTTATATAAAATTACCTTGGCTGCCGGAGTTAGCCAATGAATCTAACGAGTTATTCCTTCGCCGTTCATTGTGTCCCGCCAACCTTCTCCTGCAGCTTCTCTCTGTGTCATCAAATTCTGCTATGCCATGGAATCTAGATAGGCACCACAACACCCAATTATTCATGTGTATTATCAAATTATATACTTAGTATGTATGGATCCATGTTGACCTACTCAGAAGAAAAAAAAACCAGTGAGGTGCAACCGTCTCCTGGTTAGTTACCTGCTACACTGCTGAGAGAAACGTTGCTCGGTACCAAGAACAATGACTTTGGGGGCTTTGGAATGCATTTCACAGACTTTATGTCTCTTGTGATATTCTTTTGCATTTTCCAACACTACGTTGCATCCTTCCACTTGACAACGACAACGGGGAGGTTGCGCAGTCGAAGCCGGCAAAGCCCTCGGCTTCTTATAAATGCAATCGCCAGCGCTATTACCAGTGACTGGAATAATTACCTTAGCCGGATTCGCAGAGTCTCCAAAATGCTGCCGCTTTCCTAGCTTAAGGCACATTAAGGAATCCCCTTGAACATCCTTGATGACATTAATGTTATCTCTCATGGACCCTCGTTAGCACTTTGATGACATTAATTCCTGGGGGAGGTTGCGCGGTCGAATGCCCGCCGGATCGCATTGGATCTTCTCATTAATATGATATGAAATCTCTTGGAGGCTGGTACAGGTCGAAATCACAATGACAAAAATTGTTGATGGGCAATTTTTAACTTAGCCCTTCTAGTGTAATTTTAATTTAAAACCTCCATTTTTTATTAAAATGACAAAAATTTAAAACCCCATTTTAAATGACGTGCAAATTTTGAATTCCCCTTCTCTGACGGCCTAGGAGCCCTTTGACGGGCACTGACGGCTTGAATTTTGATCCCTGAATGTAAGGCCTCCACTTATAGACTACCATTAATTTCTATAATTAGTACAAAATGAACAAGTGCAATGGTTAGATTCTAGACAGTTTTACTATCAATCATGTGCATAAGCCTATGGAAGGTTCCAATAGATAGGAATGTAAGGCCTCTACTTATAGACTGCCATTAATTTCTAGAACAACATCTATGCATTTAGTTGTCACAGCCACCGAGACAAGCGCCCTAAGGCACACCACCTTCACGCCCAAAGGAGCAAGCGCTCCTGCCCAAGAGGCTAGCTTGGGCGCCCATGTGGGCAAGAAAACGCTCGGTTAGTTAAGTAGTAGCATGGCGAGGAGTGCCTTGCCCATAGCAATGGAAAAATGAAGTGGGGCGTGTAGACCATGACTGGTGCGCTCCCACAACCGACGCCCGCACTTACCCTTTGTGCGCGTAAGGCGCATTAGGACCAGAAGCGTGGAAGCATAGTGAAGATATAGCGTAGAAGAGTGTCGAGGAGCCTAGTGCTCAAGTTGACCATGGGGGTAGCGATGGACGGGGAGTTAGAGGCGTGCTTGGAAAATCTCTCGTCCATCCCACAGAAGACGTGCCCATACAGATCATGACGACCGTGGAAGTGGACAAGAAAGGAGCACATGGGTGGAGAAGGGGGGACGTTGGACCAAAGCGCCAGTGTAATGGAGCACCTAACACCACGACCGATGAGCGCACGATAAAGAGGTTGGACACTGACGTAGATGCTTGGTGTGCACGCCCACCTTGGGTCGTGCGCGCCCATACATCGATATAAAAGCGTGAAGGCATTTCGTTGGAAGGCATGGAAAAAATGGTGTTAGGAGCAACACACGCACTTTGGCAAGATACTTAGGAGGTACTGCAATTCAACGAGCCATAGTGCAGACACTCATCACCTCAGGTTTGCTTAGAAACACAGTTGGATATTGTGGTGAGCACTGTCCTATTAGATGCTAGCACTCTAAAAGAGTGAATGCTTGACGCATTTCGTCAACTACATCCAAGGGAAGCGTCCATTGACAGTCACCCAGAGTTGGATGCCCATGGAGGGGTCAACTGGCTCTTGTTGTAAAATTGTATTTTGTGAGGATTTGCTGGGTAGTGCCCACCAGGAGCTCTATCGGTTTTGGCAACTCCACCCATTGTAAAATTGTGAGTTATACAAAGTTACAGGGGTTCACCAGTTCGATAACCCCACCTTTCAGACTTGCATTTATTCACTTATTGTAACGCACGGAAGAATTTGGTGAAGTCTAGAAGCTAAGTTAAGATAGTAAACAAGTTAAGTGATGAACAAATGCAAGTGTTAGGTTAAGTAGGCTTCCGCATGATTTAGGTGTAGTTTGTCGGTGAACAGTTGAGATGGCCTCACCCTTAAGGCGTTCCTGGGCAGTGTCGCACACCTCGACTAGTCATCGATGTGACGAGGGTGTCGTAAGGATATGACAAGTGGTTTCAGAGCAAAAACTTGGCTGCATGACAAATAGTATTTGATCACATCAGAGCATATGAAACATCGGGTTGATGAAGAGCATAGTAGGTGAAAAACGTGAAGCAGATGACATCAAGACATTCACCATTGGATGGCAGTTAATCGCAGCGACCAGGAAGACGGTTATACAAGCCAAGGTTGGTGAGGAGCTTAGGTGGTGCGTTGAGCATTAAAACATAGAGTTCGACGAGAAGAAGTTTGTGTTCGCTAAGTGCGCCAAGCTAAAGCACCGCAGTCCGCAAGCTATAGAAAATGCAATGCCAGAGCAGTAACACGCTACAGTTCAGGAAAAGGTTGACGAAGGTGTTGAATGCTTGGATGGCGAACCGTGGACACCGAAGAGAGAGTGCTGCTCTCGTGGAGATGCTTGTAGGAGCGTATCACACATCGGTTTGGTTGGGCATGCCTGCAAGTGAGTGGCAAATTACTTGTGAGGGCGCTGCTAGAAAGAGCGCTACCCAGAATTGGTGAATGTAGAGCGCTCATGTTAGGGGAAGCCTATGGCTAAATCAGGGTGGAGCACGCTTGAAGTGTGCCTGGGGAAGCTAAAGCTTTGTTGGACAATCAAGATGGAGAAGTCCACGACAGATGCAAAGGGGACTTCTCTAGAAGGGCCAAAGTTGTGAGAGACCATCTCGAACGTGACGAAGGAGTGATGGGGAAAGATAGAGTGCGGAATGGACAAAGCATTCCGGGACTTGGTTCCGTAAACGAAACCAGAGACACATCGTTTGTAGGAGATTTCAAACCAAGCAGCGGTTAGAAGGAAGGAAAAGGAAAACTATCAAGGAGAGTCAAGCTGGAAGCAACCAGATGTGTTGAAGAAGAAGCAAATAGCCTTCTATGTTTGCGAAGGTGACCACTATGCAAAGAACTATTCGGTGAGGGAAAAAAGTACTAGTTGCAGAGTAAGTGGGCAGAAGCACAAACTTTGTTAACTTTCTTGAAGAGCTCACCTAGTTGCGATGACACTTGTAGGCCATCCAAGAAGCATAGAGCGAAGTAAAGGTCACAAGACAACGGTTGTAGCATGTTTCCAAGGACAGGGATTTGGAGACGTTGCCGAGGAAGACAAGAAGCTTAAGTGGGGGAGGTTGTCACAACCACCGGGACAAGCATCCTAAGGCACACCACCTTCACACCCAAAGGAGAAATCACTCCTGCCCAAGACGCTAGCTTGGGCACCCATGTGGGCAAGAAAATGTTTAGTTGGATAAGTAGTTGCATGGCGAGGAGCGCCTTGACAAAAACAATGGAACAATGAAGTGGGGCATGCAGACCATGACTGGGCGTGCTCCGACAACTGATGCCCGCACTTGTCCTTATTGTGTGAAAGGCGCATCGAGACCGGAAGCGTGGAAGCACGTTGGGGACATAGCATAGAAGAGCGTCGAGGACTCGAGTGCTCAAGTGGACTGTGGGGGTAGCAACGGACATGAAGTTAGAGGCGTGCTTGGAAAAGCGCCTATCCATCCCACAAAAGACACGCCCATACAAAACATCACGACCATGGAAGTGGGAAAGCAAGGAGCGCACATGTAGAGAAAGGGGGTGCTGGACCGAATCGTTCGTGGAACGAAGCGTCCAACAACACGACCGACGAGCGCGAATGCCAACGCAGATGCTTGGCATGCATGCTAAGCAAGGGCGCACCTGCCCAAATGACGATATGAAAGTGTGAAGCAAATTTGTTGGAAGGCATGGATAAAAAAATGGGAGCAGAAACAAATGCACTTTGGCAAGCGACTTGATACTCCAAGTTAGTGATCCGCAATGCAGACGCTCGCCACCTTAGGTTTTCTTAGAAACACAGTTGGAGATTGTGGTCAGTGCTGGCCTGCAAGACACCAACGCTCCTGAAGAGTGAATGCTTGACGCATTTTGGAAACAACAGATGAGGGAAGCACCCATCGATAGTCGCCCATAATTGGATGCCCGTGGAGGGGTCAAATCTCTCTTGTTGTAAACTTGTATTTGGTGAGGATTTGCTGGGTAGTTCCCACTAGGACCTCTGCTGGTTTTGGAAACTCCACCCATTGTAAAATTGTGATCTATACAAAGTTATAAGGATTCGGCGGTTTGGAAACCCCACCTTTCATATTTGTGTTTATCGGCTTATTGTGATGCATGCAAGAATTTGGCTAATTCTAGAATCTAAGTTAAGACAGTAAACAAGTTAAGCGATGAACAAATGAAAGTGTTAGGTAAAGAAAGCTTCCGCACAGTTTAGGCGTAGTCTGCTAGCGAACACTTGAGCTGGCCTCCCCCTCAAGGTGTTCCCGAGAAGTGCCGCACACCTCGGCTAGTCATCAAAGTGACAAGGGTTCCGTACGGATGTGGCATTAGTACCCTCAAACTACCAAACCTCTACCAAACCTTCACCTCAATCTTATAACCTCTGTGTACTAATGTCCAAGGGCCACTTGTTGAAACTATCATGTTATGCAATGCATATGTGTCAATTTGTTTTACTTTATTTGCCAATATGTAGAGAAAATTATTAAGATGGATCTCGAAGTTAGCAGAACATTGTACCAGTAATATATGCTGTCATAACAAGTGACAAAGCACTTCCAGATAGAAAAAAACAGATTGGAACACTTCTTCAGTGGGAAGATAAAATGGTGTATGCTATCTCATGCAACCATTAAATTAATTTAAAGGTCATGGTATCCCAACAAAGTGGAATGAAAATCAACATAGATTAAATGTAGAAGAAAGTAGCCATGCAAAGATGCAACATGAAGACAAGTATCAGTTCCTATAATTCATGAACCAGAGGGTGATTAAGTATGTCTTATTACCATCTAGAGTTATAATTGAGATTGATTATTTGTTGGAGGCTCACAGTTTCCTTTAGAGTTTTTTAGAATATAAGAAGTTTTGCAACAAAAGAAGGACAATATCTATAACTTCAAAATTTTCTTAAGGAAATAGAAAAAAGTTTGTGTCTATGAAATTAGTCACTCAAAGATCATGTCCATTCTTTGGTAGAGACTATGTCCAGGAAAAAATCAATCTTTCTATAACAAAATTCATTTACATGGTAGTGTTTATGTAATTAAACAAAAATGAGCAACATTTTATTTTTCCTTGCATGGAGAAAAATGTGAGAACAATCTCAAAATTTATATGCATGTATTAATCCTTTCTTGAGGTGGGGCATAATCCAAAATGTGCAGGAACATAGGCTTGATAGTGATAAAATTCAAATTGAGATGGGAAATGACAATATTCTATGCCTCAGGACTTAACTATGATACATGTTTCCCCATCCATGCCAAATAACAATGTCCAACTCAATGCACCTTCTAAACAATAAACATGATTTTCAAATATTCTAATAATGTCCAACTCAATTGCTAAGCCTGAATAATGGAATTGCTAAGCCTGTTTATTAAAATAACAAGGATTGAATAACTTCATGTACCCTGTAGCATGCGTTCCTTCCTATCTCATGTGCATCCTTTCTTGGCCTAGGGTTTAAGACAACCTCGTAAGCCTAGTATATCATATACTTCCTCTAGTTTACAACCATCTTTCAGAAGTTTCTTCATAGTGCTAAAACGACTTTTGTATCATCTCTCTATAGAGATGTTATCCGCCATCTTTTCCAATTCATAATCTTTCTGTAGAGCTTCAAATAGTTGGTAACTATATTCATTTAAAATGGAATCTGTCACATACCCCAATTTTGTAAAATTATGTAATTTGTTTTATTATATTTCTGAGACATTATGTTAAATTTAATCCTAAGTAGGGATTGATGACTCAGCAGAGTCAACAGTTATGGAGTGTAATTCAGAATATTTTATTATTAATAAATAAATTATGGAGACAACAGCATGGGAGAGCTGTTAAAAGAGGTTACCCAGTCAAACTGGTGGATGGAACTAGGTGGAAAGGCAAAAGGACAAGTGGCAACATCCTCAAACACTTCCTAAGTTGCAGGTGGCAACTTCCCTATATTTGGGGTCATGATTCCCCAAGAAAGTGGAATCAGAGCAGGTGGCTCATTAAATGACAGTTAACCCAACAAAGACCTAGGCAATCTTTTAAAAAGTACTCAATGAAGAGAGCAAAGGATGCTCATATTTTATTCGAGAGAGAATTCATTCAGGTGAATGTTATTCAGGAATTTCATTAAGGAAAGAGGGAAAAATAGTAAGGAAGTGTTCTGAGTGGATTGCTGCAGTAACTTGATTTTATTTTACAGCTTTAGCTGGGAGGACTTGCTGATAAGTTCTGTGTTCAGACTGAGTTTGAGGACTGATATCTTACATTGATGCACCTAGTTCCAGCCAGGGAGACCAGAGCAAGCTCGGGGGTCCTGAGAAGTCGATGTCTGAGCGCTCTCCAGGAGTTGGTAGGGAGGAACGGCCTCCCATTGCTGTTGTTGTCCACAGCTTAAATAGGTTCTGTTATTTATTTCTGTATGTTATTGAATATGAATGGATGCATGTAGTTCAGTAAAGTTAGTATCTCAGAATATCAGTAGTAAAATTTGTTAATAATTACTGTGTTTTTCCACATCTGGAATTACCAGACCGTACTCTAGCACAGTATCTCGGTGATGAGAAGTAGTATTCTTCTGAACCGAGTTCCTATTTAGCTATTACAAGTGTTTTCACAAATTTATATGTTATTTTCTTACAGTT
>LPNX010174447.1:0-39694 GCA_001517045.1 Pseudotsuga menziesii | reverse complement strand
TTACAGAGTTTTTATTCTTTTCCCGAATAGGAGTATATTAAATATTTTGTCCTTATAGAACAAGCATAAGTAAAATATTTACAACTAAGGAAAATAAACTAACTACAACAGAATATTGATAGGATAGTATAATCTAGAAATAATTAAATATTAAATAGTATTTCAATTATTATAAAAACAATCAAAGTTAAACAAATGGAGAATCTATTACTTCAACTAAAAACGATATTTCTAATTCTGTATTAGTAATTATTATTGTAATAATAATGATATACTCATATATATTATCCAATATAAACTTAAGAAAAATTAAATATTATTTATTTTATAAAAATTGGAGTTAAAAGTACTCTGCTCTATAGGTAGCTAGACTTTCCCAAGACCTATTTAGTTAAATTAAAAACATCAAATATAAGAACCTGTATAACTCATAACTCATTATAGGAAACAATATTGTTCACAAACTGAAGAATAGGGTTAAACCCTAGATATCTAATTATTGCAAATAATTATAATAATTATAAAAATAAGACAATGATTCACTATTGCCGCATTATAAAAACAATATTATAAGGCTGTTCTGAGCCTGAAGATTATTTATTTCTTGTACAGATCTTAAATAAGTAATAATGCATTAATAAAATCAAAGGTATGCCTGTACAAAAAGAAAAGATATGAGTACAGGACGCTCGACCATCGAGCTTAAGTATTTAAACCTAATCAGTAACCTAACGAGACAGATGTCTCTTCAACTTAAATTTTAAGAAGAAATAGTAATATTCTTCTTACGGCCAGGTTATTAAATAAAACACAGTAAGCATTCTTTTATTTTAATCTTTCCAATACTGCATTAAGGAAATGCAAGAAAGAGAAACAGTTTTCAAAATATCATAGAACTGAGGGTAAAAACCCTACCCTTGACCAATAATCATAAGAACAACTGCAACTCTGTTTCATTTAATAACCCATAGCTGTAACAAAAATTTACATGAAGGCATACAGCCTATAAAAGCTTTTAAACACAGTAAACGCAAGGCTTACAGCCTATTAAGTTTTTAAAACAAAACAATAACTACAAACAGGGTCTTACACCCATGGCCGTAGCCGGAGAGCTCTGTTAAGAGCTAGGGTTTTACCCACATTGTTAAAACTGTAAAAATAAACAACCCAACATCCACGGAGGTCAACCAAAGCTGCGTCGACCAAACTAGCACAATCTCTTAGGGTTTTCAGACAAAGATGATAAGCCATGGAAGGACCAAGGCTTACCGTGGTCATGGAGCCGTAACTCTTGTTCTAGTGTAAGCGAAGAGGAGTAGCAGGTTCACCTGCAAAGAAAACGATTGCACAGTGTTTGTTAGCAATGGTTTTAAATATAAAAGAATTATATTAACTTACAAATTACTGTACTTAAAAGACAATAGGGTAGTGGTTACCTGTACAGTTGGTGGCCCCTCTCAATGAAGCCGCGACCAATTCCAACAAGGAGATGCCGTTGGATAGCTAAAAGAATGATGTTAACTCGTTCAACTACAAACAGAATAAAAGAAACCCCAGCGAATCAATGGAGAGGGTAAGAACCCTCCAACTGAGAGATTCACTCTTCAAACTATCATACAGCCAGTTGGTAGAACCAGCCACGCCACATTGAAGGGATAATCACTCTTGAGGGTACAGAAAAGGTTGGACTGTCATCGACCGAGCCAAGTTAAACAATGGCGGTATGCAGAGGCAAACAACACATTTATAAACACCCCATTTCAACCTCACAAAGAAAGTAGCAGAGCTCACGAGGAGCTGAAGCAGCAGGAGGTGCAATTGCAGTCAATACAACAGCAGTTTGGTCCGAAGAGTTTGCAGAGCGGCCGAGGGCCCGAGGGCAAAAGAAAATGGCAAGTTAGGGTTCAGTCAACACTTTTATAGTGCTAAAGTATGGCTGTTATGCAACCACGTATCGCTTTTAATAATTGGTATGATTTTTGGCTATCATTCCAAAGTCCACGACCATTGAATATATATTTTTTTATAACCAAATCATCGCTGGAATGTTCCATAGAGAGTTTCAAACCTTGGTATAACCTACATCATGTTTGCCAACAACGCGTCATTAGTACAATGAATATACATATTGCATGCTACATTTTGTTTATACATTAGTCCAATGTTTATAATCTTGTTTGTGCATATGGTTTATTTTATAACATTGTACACGTAAACATAGAGGTTTGTTTACATGTTTAAGAGTTATAAAGAATAAATTATGGTTATAGTTAGGTTGTTGTATCCATAACTACGATGCCAACTATTTGGTTTTTTTTTAAAGGAAATAATAAACCTATCTACTCTTTGAAGTATATATCATAATGGTGTTTCTATTAAGATATTCATCATTTGATTTGGTTTGTCCTAGTACATAAATTAGTTATTTATGGTTAGAGATAACTCATCCTTGTTAAGGTTATAACATTCTTTGGTGACAAATAGACTTTGTCACTCTCCAAACTTAGGATTTATATGAGACTTCATGAGTAAGGTAAAATAGATAACTTGATTTCTCTTTCTATCTTCTTTGTTTGTTAATCTAGCTTTGAGATATCATAAAAGGATCAAAGATAATGAGTTTAGGATTGACTTTAACAGTATTTGGTTTCCAACCCAATAATACTCTTGGAATGAGTTTAGTATTCTAGAAGGAGGTAGACTTTTAAACTATAAAAAGGAATACTCATTTCGAATCATAGATCTTAAATGCTTCAGTAAGGAAAATTATGGATCGATTTTAATAATATTCCTCATTAGTTGGAAAACTGAATAGGATGCAACCTAGGCATGGAATATTATTATTATAACTTTAATTAAAAGAAGTTAACCTATGAAGTTGTGATCTTTCTACCATGCTAAGCTGTTAAGTAAAGGAATAATAAATACGTTCTTATACTTATCTTCAGAATGGACATTTAAGGTTTTCGTACTTGTAGATTTACTAAATTTATGTTACTGTTTGGAATAGTCCTCTACTATTATTATGTGCAAAATGCAATTCTTTTTAGTATTAAGTCTCAAAGGAATTTTAGCAGTAATAAAAATAATACCTTGAGAAGCATGGTATTTCTGTCTAAACATGTATAAACTTTTACTAATCAAATTGTATGCAGAAATCTGTACTGTAATCTTCTGAGACTTGTTAGCATCGAACCATACTTCTTACCTGTATACCTGTAATAGAAGGAAACTGTTGCGTCAGCTCGAAAGCTAAGTAAGCCCAGCCCTTCATGACAAATCACCTTGTATCGCAAACATAAAGACAATCAGTAACTGAAAAAGAAAACTGATCCTTAAAGTACAGAGTAAATAAATAATCATTCAGTAACATAAACTAATCAAACAGCTAATGACTGCATTTATTATGTTTATATGTTATTTTAAAAGTTTTAAATTTTTCGAAATTTTGGGGTTTTGACAGATTCACCCCCATTTTCCATTGTTTCTTAACTATGCATCTACAAATGAATATGAATTTGGAAATAAAGACTGGAAAGCAAGGTATTCAAGCTCTAATGATAAGTTTCCAGTGCAGATTGCACGGGAAAGAGGTGTATATACTTGCATGACATCAAGAACAAGTGTTTGTTGAAAGTATTTTGGGAGATGCTTTGAATGCCTCGTCATATCCAATCAAGCATCAACTTCTGCGATCACAACACTGATATCATGTTAAGTTAAACACAACTTTCTCAGTGCATAGGCATTGCCATCTTCCAAAATGTCGACCCTTGTTGGTATTACTTGCAAGCAATCATGCAATAAATGAGTAACTCCATAGCCAAGATGGAGATTTATTTCATGCTTGCTAATTTCAACCTAAGAATCATTGGTATGAGAATATTAAAAATTTTTCCAATCAAAGGAAGTGCATGAATTTGAAGCACTTAAAACTTAAAGGGGAGCAACAACGGAAACATAACAAAAACAAATATAACGCCATTTATAATAGGCTAGTTGTTCAATTCAGTTCCAAAATAGTATATATTGAAATCAGAATCATGCTCATAACTGAATGGAATTCAAGAAACTTGACACAACAATAACATTTTAAATCAAAAAGCACAGTCCTCGAATTTTCTGACCATCAAGGAAACCATTTTAATCTCAGAAAACAAATTATCGTCCATTCATTCACCATAAATATTTTCACTTTCCAAGCCTTTACTGGAAAAAAAGGTTCAACACGGTATGCATACAACAGGCAATATAAATCATCGCCATAGTTGTCACTCCCTTCTTCCTCCCATTCCTATTACTAGTGTCGTTGCTCCTCCATAAAGGCTCCCTCTTCAAATTCTATAGGGACAGACTCAAGCTTCTCAGAATTGCAAGGTAGTTTCACTTTTATAATCAAACCCTTCTCTTGACTAATGTCCTAAATTACCTCCTTTCCTGTCCTTCTCTTTGCATTTCCTCATTTTCTAAATTTTATGTCAGCACGAAAGCATGCCAAATCCTGATGTGGGAACCGCTGACATGCAAATACTAACATGATAGTGCTTCTTGTTGCACTCTTGCCATGGCTACCAATATACAAACTGGGGATCAATTACTTTTTTTAATCATTTATTAAATATATGTGCCCTATATTTTATACATTTCCAAGGCCTTGAAAATGTCCAAAGAACTTGTACGAACATAGTTACTTTTTCCTACACCAACTATATACCTAATGGAATCTAGCTATGCTGAGAGTATGCCTGAGTTGGTCAAAGGAATAGCTCTTCAGAGGGTAACTGACAAGAGAGGATAACATAATTAGCAAAGTATGGAAAATGGCCAACATGACTTCCAAGGATTTTTTGTTTGAAATGCTACATATATTACTTAATAGAACAAATAAGTGCGTCATAGGTCAGGAAGTTACATCACACAAACAACATGGATACTAGGAATATCCCACCCTAAAAAAAGCCAAAAAGGAAAGCATATGATCTTGTGCATGAATATAAAGGGACTCAACATCACAATGAAAGAAACTGAGCTTGACTTTCACAATCAAAGCCAACTACTTTGATCAAAACTCCTCAAATACCTTAAGCTAAAAGGGGAGGGATCCTCCTTAAAATAAACTTTACATCTATGTTTCCAAAGAAAATCAATAGAAAACAACCATACTGAGTGCCACAAGGATTTGTGGTTGTCCTTGATCATCCAAGAGTTTCCTAGAAGGGGACCTTTCCAAGAAAGCGGGGCAATGAAGAACTGGTGATACTCAACCTCAAACCATGTCCAAAACACCTTGGCATCCCAACATCTGTAAGAAAACATGTTCCATCATTTCATCCTTAGCACATAGAAGTTAGAACACAAGCAAAATCTATAACACCAATTTTATGAGGCCTACACTTGATAGGTAACCCTTGCAAGAGGAAACGCCACCTTAAAACCTTGTCTTTACATATAACACAAGCAAAATCTATAACACCAGTTTTATGAAGCCTACGTTTGACATACAACTCTTTCTGGAGCAAAACCACCCCAAAACCTTGTGTTTAAAATATAAGTTTCATTTCTTAATGGATTGGAACCTCCACTCCACCACACCATCGTGTCCTTCAAAATTCAAACCCCTTCAGATTAGGAACAATGTTAGAGGTGTCCCTCACCATATCATAAAATCCTTGGTACCATCAAGCAAAAAGAAAAATGCAGTATTTTTGGACTCTCTTTTCTGAAAGAAGCATGAGTGTATGAGTCACTATCATGTAGGCCCCCTGATATCAGGTTACACGAAAAAAACAATTGCTAAAAATAACAGTCTCAAACTCTATCGACTCTAAGCAAGAACTTTGATCAATGTGTATGCTTGGATCAATGAACAATGTAACCAGCCTGATGCAATCTTGTTGAATCTTAACCCTCCAGTAATGCAAGCAGAAATGGGGGTTAACACTAGGTATATGTGAATTTTTAACTTTTCAAGGAATCTTCACTTATAATCAAGAATAAGATGTGGCACTCCTTGTTTATCGATCCTTACCAGCCCTGGGCATTGGTCACCAAGCAAGATTCGGTAATGTTTGTTGGAGCTAGCAATCCATGCCTTTAGATCAAATCATTATGGGTGCTCGTTATGAAGTGTCATGTAGCTGAAGTATTTACACTTCACCTACATTCCTGCTCATACTTGGACATCAATGAAGTTATCTTATCTTATCAGTGGTAAAGCAACTAGCAAGCAGGGGATAGGTCATGTTTAATTCCTATGACCTATCCCCTGAGCCAAAGTGTGCCTTGAGGGGGAAGTTGGAGGTAGTTATCCATAACCTGCAAGCAAAGGACATGTCATGTTTAATTCCTATGATGACCTGTCCCCTGAGCCAAAGCGTGGCTACCTGCAAGCAGGGGACAAGTCATGTTTAATTCCTATGACCTGTCCCTTGAGTCAAAGAGTGGCTTGAGGGGGGAGTTGTAGGTAGTTATCCACACCTTTACGTCAAATTGTTAAAGGTGCTCCACATGAAAGGAGCATAGTGGTAGAGTAGCCACTACCTGCAAGCAGGGACATGTCATGTTTAATTCCTATGACCTGTCCCCTGAGCCAAAGTGTGGCTTGAGGGGGAGTTGGAGGTAGTTATCCACACCTTTAAGTCAAATTGTTAAAGGTGCTCCACATGAAAGGAACATAGTGGTGGAGTAGCGCACTGGCCAGAAGCAAATCCTGGATTACACTCTTTGCTTTGGCATCAAATCGAGTAGACTTGAGGTGGCTAGGGTGCCTGATCAAACGCATGAATTGAAGGGAAGAGGGAGCATAGATCTTCTGTTCAATTCCTATGGCTAACAATCGCGAGTCAAAGCCTTATTTGAGGAGGTGTTGGAGGTAGCAATCTACACGTTAAATCAAATGGTTAAGGAGATCAGTCATGAAAGGGATGTGTATCTCAGGGGTCGAGCAGTTTGATGGTGGGGTGCATGTCCTGGGTTCGATTCCCAGCCTGGTATCAAATCAAATACGCTCGAGGTGGCTAGAGGCCTGAGCCAAAGTGTGGTAAAAGATTTTACTGTTCAAGTAGTCTTATCGATCCCATCAGTGTTTGAAAAGTTATGGGCAGGATTGTTTAATTCAGCAGGGTTCAATCCCCGAGAACATGCCGCCCAGTTAAAGCTTGCTGTCAATTATGTGTTTTCTTGTGTTTCATTCAGATCCTTGAAAGCTAACAGTCATATGCAATCAATAATTTCAACTGAAAGGAACTCATGGCCCCTATTTTCCAACTCAAAGGCTATCAGTTTTCAACTTCACAAATTTCAACTGAAAGGAACTCATGGCCCCTATTTTCCAACTCAAAGGCACATTATCAGTTTTCAACTTCACATTTTGTAGAAACTAAACAAGATTGTCGTTATACCTGAAGATCAACGAGGATACAAAGCCACAGAAAGAGCTTTTGACAGTGGAGGACGACCATCTTCTCCACATGGAAAGCTCTGCAGCAAAGGGATTGTTATCTTCAAAGCCTTCAAACACATTTCAGAGGACTTGGACGAAATATGGTTCATTCTATCGGTCAGGTCATTCCATGCAGCCACAAGCTCCACCACCATTTTCTCTCCAGGAAGCTCACTCAATAACTGAAGATGACCCAGATTCATTTTTGGCCAATACTGAATACATAAACTGTATGTGTGCTGCTCTCGCACCTGATACTCCTCTGTCTCTTAACAAAGCTATTCCTCTGGTGTTTTCCTATGAAATTCTTCGACTTCAACCTGTGTTGCAGAGGCTGCAATAAACTTAAATTGCTCGTTTTATTTAATGAGTGGCATATGGATGGCAACGTATGCGCACACGTAGAATGTTGCATAGTGCCCATTTTATTTGCAAGTGCATGATATAATTAAATCAAGTTCGCTAGTGTTTGAAATCGTGTATTTTTAAACTATCAAATATTGTATTTTTTTTCACAATTGAGTGAAAGTGTTGGGTTTTGAACTTACTTTTTGTGTTAAGGCCTTGCCAAATCAAAGATTTCAAGGTAGAGGCCTTTTATAATATCAAAATATAACATAGAACTTGCCAAATCATATTCTGAAATAAAATAAAAAAACATGTTATTTTGATGGTGTCGAGTTCCATCATGTTTTTTTTGGTTCTTTGGGAGCATAATAGACAACCTAAGGAATTATCAAACTCTACCTTTGGATTGGAGTAATGGGTTCTAAAGCACAAAAATGAGTCATCTTCTACCCCATTTCATAATCATTCAAGTCTAGCATGATGAATCTTTGCATGCCCTCCATGTATCTCATCAAGGGAGAGAAGCACATTCTTAAAGTCGAGCAAAATTTAGTGGAGATCACCTTGATTGTACTTCCACACACTCCATTGTTAAAATTGAGTAGGTTACATCAAATGCTATTGATTAAATTGTGGTTTGCGGGTGGGATTATGGTTATGGAGGAGGATGTTCAAGGTTGCCCTGATAGTCTGAATGAGGTCACAACATCCCAACACTTCAATATGGCTTGACCTCAACTACACCTAGTTATTACGGTAAATCTCATCCACCTCAAATTTGTAGTATGTTGGGAATTAATATATTTACGAAATTGATTAATCTTTAGAGTGGAATTAATGGGTATTCAAAGTTATGTAAGTTGTTGTTCTTTCAAGAACCGTGATCCCCTTTCCTTTGAATTTATACTCGATAAGCATTGTGAGTTATATGCCCTTGGTTTCTCTAGTCTATTCATTATGGCATGTATTGTCCCATGTTCTAGTCAATTGGAATAATATCTTCAAGGATAGGGAAGTGTTGTGGTCACATTGCAAGCATAAGTGGTTCAATTGAGACTTTGTGTTGGTTACCATGAATTGGAATCATCGTGGAATGGGAAACAATGTCCACCACCATCCATGTAGTTGCCTCATTTGGGAAAATCATCAGACTCATAAGGTCATGAGGAGGCACGAGGACTTTATATCAAATAATAGGACTTCTATATTTTCAATCGCCACCCAAGTGCATTGCCAAGAAGAAGCTCGCAACTTTGAACATGTTATCATCCATCAAAAGAATCAAATATAGGTTATTGAAGCATAATGCAACCAACTCCATCAACTATGCACAAATATAAATAGGGAAACTCCATTTGTTGCATCCAACATTATGTCTCTTGGATCAGGGGTTGGGCAGTTCAAGGAATAAAAAATAGATCATCAAATCCCTACTAATGTAAAAATAAAAAACCAAAAATCCCATCTTTCCAATGTTGGGCATGACGAAGTGAATAACAAACAATTTTTTTCATAAAGCTCTATGAGCGTGTATCCTCTACAAAGTAGGCTTGATATTAGGTATCTTTTTGCAAATTTATGTTGCTAAAAGTCTTGGATATCCTTTGTGAAGGGTTGTTTTAAATTTGTTAATCAAGAGTTCAAGCTTATGGGAAACTGTTGAATATTAGACTTTGCGACAACTCTTATTTTATATTAACACAATGACCTATGCGATTGCAATCAACTTCTAATACAAAGTATAACGATTTTCATTAAAAAAAACATTGCTTGCCACATAATCTCTACCTTAAAAAATGACATAATTATAAAAATTTAATAAATTAATTACAACAAGAAATTTAATCAATTAATTATAATATACATAATACTATATATATTGGGCAAAGCATCATTATTGCATAAGTAACTATATTGTGTTTGGTATAGTGTTCAACAACTACCTATTGTATATGAGGTGTTTCAATTTTTGGGATACAACTACGACCCTCCAATATTCATTGTGTGAATCTAGGCCTCTTTATTGTCCAAAATGTACATGTGGAATCAAAACATTGAAACACTTCACAACAAACCGGTAGGAGATTAATGCCATATTATTGTCCATCATATAGCAGTGGTGAATGGAGCATGCTCGTAGAATATGAGCATAGCATGTCAGCATATGGTCTAAATTTGAATGTTGTACACATAGTCTCCCATTGCAAAGTGGAAAAGAAATGAATAGAGGTCATCCTATGTATATAGATGGCCATGCATACACACACAAAAATATTGCAAGATTTATAAATAGTAGTAAGGGAAGGGACCCTATTATAAGATCGAATTGTCAATTTGTTGAGGTTATAAATGATAAAGATGGAAATATGGAAAGATAGGTGATAGATTGATAATGGTTGAGGCTATTATGGACTTTATTATTAGGGATGAGTTAATGATTAACTACTCCTTTGTAAAACACACTCCTGCATGAAAGATAAGACAAGAACAAGGTCTCCCCAAGGATGTTCCTAAGGGACTGTTAGCAATTGTTAATGGTAGGAGATTGTAATACAATGACTATAGATTGGCATGAAAAGAAAATTTTCAATAAAATCATGAGGAACTCCCATAAAACTTCACCCAGGACTCACCGATGAGAAGTACGGGCTAGTCGGCCTTCAACCGACTAGTCGGGACACCATCGACCACGCTGACCGACGAAGTAAGATTTTCTTATCGCACAACCCTATGACCCACCACGTCGACGAAGCTATAAATACCATTCGAAAAATATTGATCGAGGGGACACTTCACATGTGTGAGGCAGTTGGAAACCATCAAATCCACAATTAATGCATTCACCTACACACCAAAATCGACTGTTAGCCATTTCACCTATAAATCCTGAACTCAAGCAAGATTAGGAACACTTATGTTACAAAATTGATCAAGTGCACTTGGCCCTAACTCCATCAAATCATCCAATCATTCTCATATATTGGAATCCTTGCACACAATGGATCCAAAAAGAGGCACTACTACCACCAGATCGATGAAAGTAGCTGAGAAAAATCTACCCTATCTAGAAGACATTTCAAAGTTGTCATTGAAATCTTGATTGCTAAGAATCCATAGAGCGCGTACAAAGGAACATCAATAGAGAAGATATTGGAAAGAGTTTTGAGAATGGGGTGTTTAGAATGACAAATGGTCCTAGTACATTGATAATTTTGTCGTGACTAAGATCCATTATTGTTTAAATTCCCCCTTGCTTGATAGCTTCGACGACCTAAAATATTTGATCACCCAATTCATCGTGAGGTGATAACACAACAAAAACATTGTGGTTAGACCAATCGTTAGACATCAATTCCTAAGTTATTGCAGTTGTGATAAGGTTATCGAGTAAAGGAACTCCTATCCTAGTTAGAGAAAACCTCAAACAGTTGAAGAGTTTACAGGTTCAATGCAAGGAAAGAAATCAAAAGGCCTAGTGATCAACAAGATTCAGTACACCACATACAAATATGATGCTATCGTCATTTATGTTTGTTCAACCAACACCAACCAACCATCAGACATCCGGCTAGACATATTGGAAACCTTGAAAGTTGTCGTGATGGAAGGAAAAATCTTTAACTGGGTAGATTATCTGCTGGGATAGTCCAGTTGACTTGTGAAAAATTCCAAGAGACTAGCTTGAAAATCCTCTACATGTCCCTCCTTATTTGGCTAGCAATGTCCAGGATCACACCCATCGACGATAATTTGTTTACCACACAATTATGTGCAGCTATGTGTAATTTCAAATTCTTCTAGATAGGGATGCCCCAAAGTCCCTTCAATCATGAAAATGTGGCTGAAAAATTGGTTCCAAGTCTTGAAAACCACCTGCTAGAGATGGAGAGTTCCTCAACAGGTTTGTTGAAGTCTTCCACCGACTATCCACATCCAATTAAAGATCAACTATACTAAGGTATGGTATATTCAAGGAGCCACCGATAATGCAACATAGCTTGAATTTTACCCATAAGTCCAAGAAATATTCTTAGACATAAATGCCCAATCAAACGTTGTGCACCCAATCCATGTGTCCACATGGAAAGAACATGAAAATATAGAAGAGCCTTTGGCCGAAGGAGAAAAAGAGGAAGTCTATGAAGACAAATTGTACTTAGATATTTTCGGTCCCCATGTCGAGGAAGAAAATATGTTTTCTATAATACCTGTGCTTAAACCAACTAAACAGATAGAAGTGGAATACTCGACTAGGGAGACTACAGAGGATGAAAATTTTCAAGATGATAAGCAGTTGGAACTTGACTTGTCTAAAGAAAAACTTGATATCGTCGTGGAGCAAATATTTACCAAACAACATATTTTCAAGGGAGTAAAATAGAAAATGATACTCCAGACACATACAGGGGATGAAATCTAGGAGCTTCACTTACTAGCATAAGAACATAACAAAGCATTACAATCTTGTCAAGATATATTTTTTCAAGTGGCATTGACTCTTCACGGAACTTTGACCAAGAGTTTTCTCGATCAAATCACTAGCCTAGTTGGGTCCCTCACTTCAATTTACCAGGAGGTTGTTCGACAAAAAAATTATGAATATGTCAAGCAAGCTTCTCACTTCTTGCAAAGTTGTACCCGTTCTTCCTTAACCAACATAAGCAACTAAAGGAGTATGGTGTTGAATCCCACCAGTCTACATCAGTTCTTAACAATTGGTACACTTTCTATGGGAATTTTTTTATTAACATGGGAAAGGTACAGATGACTTTGGCAAAAATATTCTAGAAAAAAGGCTATTGTGGACCCTGCCACCCTTCAAAATATCGAGCAACAAATTCAAATGTAGAAGAATCATTTATTTTATCTTCAAAAGAAACATGCACAATGGGATGCTCAAGCACAGCTTGCAAAGGAATAATTCAAATTGATCACTTCCCAGATCAAATGCCTCCTCCTTGACATCGACAACCAACACCTACTCTTAAGTCTCGATCCACACACCATCAATGATATTTCCATTCCTGAAAAAATCATCCATCTCTTTGATCTCACAACATTGAGCATGTACATGTAGACTACATCACACACATGGGAAGAATTTAACTGACGATTTGCTCTCTCGGCTCCAACTATTGTAGAAGCATGCATCACTTTGGATCCCACAACTACTTCAACTAGTCAACAACCATATGCAACAACACTACAAAATCTCCTTGTTCTCTTTGGTACAAAGAAATGTTTTGTTGGTGGGGCAGATGTTGGAGGATCCTAGTTGACCAACCAACTAGGACCTCCGGCCGACCACCTTTAGGACGATCTAGTCGGTCAGTTATGCTGACGTAACTACTTGTAACTAAATAACTGATTGTAACTCAATATATATATGCTGGTGATTTGTGATTCATATAGTTCATGATTACTTTGTACATATTTTGGATCTGATATAATACAAGTATTGTTGGTGTTCCCTTGACTTTGGTGTCTTCCTGTATAGAATAATGTGAATGCATTATATTCTATATTTAATGTTGTTTATATTCATGTAATCCCATAGATCAGAAAAAATGGGCACGAGGACACATAATTCAGCATGAACCAACTCTAACTTTCTACATGCTCTAAATTTTGACCATCGGAATGACTAATTACTATGTTTGTCTAGTATGCATTCATCACATTTGTTATTTTTCTTAGGAATGGTGGAAAACCAAATACACCATTCTTTATTAACAAGTGAAGACTATTATCATTCAAGTGACCAAATATAGCATGCCATAACAAACTAGATGACATATTACCTTCTCCATGTCGAGAGAGGTAGGCAAAGTTTTGAATTCTTGCAGATGAGCCTTTCAACTTCAACAACTTTACATCTTGATATCCGGTCATGATGACCTAGTTATTAGAGGAATTTCTTATTTCTACAATTCCATCAAACATCTGGATGGAGTGGCCTTGTTGTCAAATAAACACCAAGGACAACAAGCTTCTCTGCAACTCTGGAAGATAGAGAACTTTTTTTAATATAAATTCAGGGAATCCAGGAAACTTGAGCCTAATGGAGCTAATTACCTTTGGTTTGAAGCTTGATTTTTCTGTAAAGAACACTCCGCCATTTACAAAATAAATCAGTTCTACAAAATAATCTTCTCTAAAAGTCACGTGGGATGTTGCACCAGTGTCAACCAGTCAACAATCTTTGTAAGATGAAAAATATGTTATTTCATTTATTCCAAGATTACAGTGTGCAATAATACAATGAGAAAAATCAGGTGCTTTACCAGCCTCTTGGGTTTTTATTTTGTCTTATTTGTTCTGGTTATGTCTTCCTTTGATGGAGCCCCAAGGATCCTAACATTGATTTGCTTCATGTCCATTCTTCCCATAATGCTTGCAGTCCATATTTGATCTTTTTCTTAAGGTGCTTCTGCCCCTTATACCTCTGAAATTTCTTCTTCCTCATCCTCTTTTGCTACTTTCTCCATTGGAATGGTGTTTGGACTGGTTATTTACTTTTTGAGCAAGGCGAGTCTCTCCAATAGGCTCACTGGTCTTCTTTCCAAATGATTTCTCTCTGTCTACAATCTTCTCCACTAAGGTGTCAAAGGTGAGATCTTTGAACTTATCATTGGCTTGATGTGATTCCAAATAGTTTGAATGTGTTTGATAAAGAGATTTGACAAATTTTTCAAGGAGAAGGTATGGTTTCATACCAGAGGCTTGAATCTTATGCATGATTGCTCTAATCTCATATGTAACCAAAATTGGATCATTATCCTTAATATCTAAACTGAATAATTTGAACATTAGCTGAATCACCTCCATTTCAAAATTTGAGTCATACAAGTCGTTTAAATTTTTTAAAGCTTCAAAACAATATTTTTGCAGGGAATATGTGCTGACTCACCTCTTCACTGACTGTAGTAGCGATCATTGCTAATGCTTTCTTATCTTTGGTTTGACATATAGCTAGTTCATTTTCTGATGTTGGAGGCCTTGGATTTGATGTGATGGTTGCACCAACATCTATTTCAATGGTTTTTCCTTCACATATTACATCCCAAATCATTGTAGATGCATGTAGCTTTAATTTTTCTGAACCACTCAAAATAGTTGTCCTTGCTAGTGAGCACTATTCCAAAAATGGATGTCAATGAATGCATATTTACTTGTAACGTGTTTTGGGAAGCAAATTAAATGAGTAGGTCTAAGTCTCTACTACTTTTTATAATATAGTATTTGTAGAATTACAACTGCACAATTTATTCAACAAGCTCTATTCTCTATTACTGTCATATGTAAAATGATAATCTATATGATCTTTTAAAGTGTATTCATAAGACAATGTCAAATTTACAATGTCTTCAATAAGACAAGTTTGCAACAATAAAATTGATATGACATCACACAATTTATATGGCAGTAGTACACAAACTTCAAGAAAAAAGATGTACAACCAAAACACTGAGCTCCACTTACTAAGTCACAACACTTTACGTAGAGAGAGAGAGAGAGAGAGAGAGAGAGAGAGTCTCAACAATGTGTAGTTCTCACAAGATATTCACAAGTTTGGAAAAGATTTGATTCTTCACAAAAATATTTGGAGAAAAATTACAATCATCTTGGAGGTTGCAACAGTATTCATGACTCTTGGACTTCACAAATTAGGGGTTTCTCCTTCTGAAAAAGGAGAGCTTTCGGTTCCAAAGCTCTTGACATGGAGGTCATTGCCTTCAGATAGAGGTTGAAGTATTGAAATGGTTTCGACATTCAGAGGTCCGACTTCAAGCTAACACCTCTGCACTCACCACAGACCTAAAACAAAAAACTTAGACTTCAAAAAACATAGATTCCACTTGTATGCAGTGTTGTTAGGGAAATCTATTCTATGATTGGGATGAGGTCACCAACATACTGGGGTATAGACAAATATCAAAGTAAATACAAACATGAATGAAACATGATATGTATTACATGAAACAAAGGTTTTACAAATAGAGAACAAGCACCTTTTGGGACGAAGTTCGATCCAAGATTCAAGCTCTTCAACTTAGCTTCCAAACCTCTGATTCAGAACATTCAACAAGAGAATACCCTCCTCAAAATCTTTTGACCATCATGAACAACAAACATATATGTAAAAGAGATGAATACTAAACATATAAATCAATTCTCATGAAGACCATCCATACATAATCAAATATACAAATAACTTTGGGAAGGAAATATATCTTTCATTCATCAAAGTAATTGCAACAAATACATGTGTTACCTCAGTGTGATGAGCCACTTCTTGAAACTCTAAACTGGGTCTCCTCGCTCCTCATTCTAGCAAAATTATTCCAGCATAACATTCAGATGAGTGTCTTCTTTCTTTCCTCATGGCTTCTCCCTTGTATTTATGACAAGGATTAGAGGATTAATTTTGAGGATATAGAAATTGGGGAAGAAAAGGGAGTTATGAGAGCGACCCCAATTTTCATTTAATTAATCCCTTTTTTATTTTTTAACAATATTTGGAGGGACACGCTAGTGGAAATGCAACAACTAGCATGTGGGATGCTAGCTTCCTTGAAGCAACCTGTGTGCAATTTTTTAGGGAAAAATGCTAGTGGAAAAGAGTCAACCAGTGTGTGGAATGCAAGCTGTCAAATTTGCATCAGCAAGTATGTCCTAAGACAATGAAAGAAAAATACATTTATTGGAGAAACCAAGGAGAAGTATGGGCCTTGAAAATCAATACCAAGTCCAAGCTCTTCTATCCATAATGTCCTTTTGTGTGAACTAAAGATTAGCATCATCACTCGGACGAAGAAGTGCGAATTTGATGGATAATAGATGCTCCCTAATGTTTGAGGTCAAAAGGGGGGAAATAATGGCCAAAATACATTATAAGATACCAGAATAGAGGATCACAAAAGCTCAGGATCAAAAGTTGCAAGAAGGTGCCTGATACAAAACAAAAGGTCGTTTTACAATATCATCCCTGATAAAATGGCATGTGCAAAAAGGTGGAACATGATCCCCAATATAGTATACATCCTCTTTATACATATACATAGTTTGAAGTGGACATTATGGCCATGAATTAATATACAAAGTGGGTTGTAGCCACATAATTACAAAGATGGATCTTAATAATGGAGTTATGTCACAAAATATGACATGGCCTTGCACAACTCAGAATGTAGTAGAATGCAAGCCCACAATCTTCATCCAAACCCTCTCAAAGGTATGCATCCTAGCCATGTGTATAAAGGATCTGCCCCACCGCTTGACCTACTAATTGAGTAGCTTGGTGCTTTGCCCATCATTTGGTGCATCATCTGAATATTGATCTGCCCTCCAGGTGGCATGAAAGCTAAAGGAGTGGTCTGACCTGCAAATTGTCCTAGAACTTGAGGGATTTGTTGTCCAATTGGTTGTCTTTATGATGAGCTGGGGGATTTTCTTGTAGTTTGACTTTGAGGTGGCAATGTTGTCTTGTAATATTTTGACATCACATGCCAATGTTTTCCCATTGGAATGTGATGAGCCTTCAAAGCTTCTAGGGCTATTTTAGCATCAATATTTTTCTCATATGATATAGGCCCAACTCCTTTAGTAAATTTTTAGATGGATCCATATTTGAAACAGAGACTTTAGCAGGTCAATAACCTGATCTCCAGTTATTACTCCTTCCAATACATCAACTTGAGGCACTTCATTTTTTTATGGATCATCTTAGCTTTATATTATTCTATGTGGATATTTTATTCATTCCCATCCCATGTATGCGGTAACCTCAACTTTATGACTTTGTCAAACATTCTCTTGAAAGTAGTTATATCATCAGGTGGTGATTTCATATTGATATGGGTTATTCTTAACAGAGTATGTTTCATAACCATTTGTCTGGCCACTTTGATTAGTTGTGTTATGTTTGTAATATGTAACTCCTCCAACTATCTTTTACTTCTGATGTTCAAATAATCTACTATCTATTATGCTTGCTTGGACAGATTTCCTAGCTATGTTTCTACTCTATTATCTTCTTCTTTGGCTGAATTATATGTTCTAACTCATCTTGGATGACCTCACAATGGTCCCACTCATTCATTAAAAGATGAGATATATTATCCCACAAGGTCTGATTAGTTCTTCTAATCAAATATTCCCCTTCAAAATCCAAATTGAGCTTCACAATTTGACTCTTAAGCTCATTTACCACATATTCTAAATCTTGAATAACATCCTCTTTCATGCTAATGTCTCCTTCGAGCTCTACAATTCTTTTATATTTTTGGCTTACCTCAACTTCCAACTCTTTGATCTTACTGTCTTTGTGAAATATCTCATAAGTTGGCTATTGAGTTGGAGGGTCTTCATCAATTACATCAATCATTTCTTTATCTGCATCATGCTTCTCAAGATCCTTTGTAGTTTAATATATCTCCCCTGTAGGCTGACTTGCTTCTTGTATGTTAGGCAGTAAACCTTGAGTGACCTGCTCATTTGATAATATGGCCTTTTGTAATTTAAATGAGGCAATATGCCATTTAAGTTCATTTATTTCATTATTCTTCTCCTCGGCCATATTCTTGTATTGCAACATGCTAACATACATTTTTTTCATTTTATTCCTAAGCCTATCTTAATTTAGGGGTATAAACTGGTTAATTTACATGTATATTCAATTGTTTCTTAAGGTAATATATTTCATTATCTTTTTCCTTCAAAATTGATTTAGCATGAGATCCATCAATTGGATTGATGCTTAAGGCCATGATTTCATTTCCAAGTTCCTTGAGAGTAACTTGCTTTGCTTTGACTATCACCTTTTATGCCTTCCACAACTCCTCAAATCTCTCCAATGATGCTCTAATATTTTTCTCTATTTTGGCATATTGTACCACCTCATTGCATATCATGTCATTAGCTTGTTTATAGAAGTCTACTTTGTCCAATTTTCCATATTGGATGAAGTCTACTTTGTATTCATCAGCTTTCCAATCATTAAGGCTAGAAGGATAGAGCACTATAGGCTCTACCACAGACCACTTCAAAGTGTCATTTTGACTATCTACTATTGTAAGCAATCTTTTTCACGACGTGCCTATTTGTTTCCTGGCATCATTCACTATTTTAACATTCCTTTCTCTTATATTGTTGTATCTAGTTTGCAAGTTTGACTTTAATTGCACCAGGTCTATTGAAGGTGATTATGAGGGGGATGCATGCAACATATGAGGTACTGTGAATTTCATATAAGGTTAACGAGTAAATTTAACCGTTGGCCCCTTTTTCTTGACTAAAGGTTGTTGTATTAATTCAACCAACTAACTTGGAATCTCTTCAACTTGATCTTCTCCCACCAATGCTTGTTCAACTCCTTCTCCTTCTGTTTTGACCCTCTTTTCTTGATGACCCTGTTGATCATAAATTTCCATACCTATATGGATCTCTTCAACTCTATTCGTATGCCCTGCTTGTTGCTCTGAAACCCTTTATTCTTCCATACTCATTTGGACTTCTAGGACCTTTTCCAAGCTTTCTAAGTTATCAATCCTCTCCCACTCTAGCCTTTGCACATTATCATAACATGGAATTCTCTATTTGAAGATGATTCCATGAGGATCATAAGGCCCAACTTATGCTTTCCCTAAATTTAACTGTCTTAAGAAACCTTCGAGGTATTGTAGAGCATTCAAACCTCTAAGTTGGAAAGGTCTTATATCTTGTGGAAACAAGAAAGTTTTTTGATGTCTGCATATTATCTGCTATAAATATTTGTCGTGCATATTCCATTGCAAATATTCAGGGTGAGAGGAAAGATGGGAGCTGGTAAGGATCCTCCTCAAAACCATAGACTCTTATTACCACGCACTCTTTATATAGAAACCAGTCACTTGTCATTGTATCAAGAGTGAATTGTAGCCACTTTTTATTTTCAGAAAACATTCTAGGGGTGAAGAGTCATGAATAATAGTGTATGTAATATTCATTACCGTATTGGTAAAATCAGTATGATTGGAGTTGTCATGCCTTCTTAGAAGTTGATCACTCTAATTAAATACTGGAATTGGGCTTTCAGTTTCATCTATCACCTTCAAATTCAAACACTTATGGTGCTCGAAGTTCTAGTATAAAAAACATATAAAACAAGTAGGAGGGATATATGAACATCTTGATGGATGGAACTTCTTCTAATTGTTCATGAATTACCTGAATTAAGAAATTACAAAGATCATATTTGGGAGGATTATTTCCAGGAATAGGGTTTAGGCTACAAAGAAAACCTAAGATTGTATCGTTTACTTTAGCATCATTTTCATATCCCACGACTATGCAAATCAGGGATATGGATTTCCTTGAAATATCAGAGAATACTGCAATATCATATGGTGGAGGGGACGAAGAGAGAAACTACCTATCTAGGCATCGTAGTAAAAACAGGTTTATGTCAGAAGGTCTCGGAGCTTGATAAGACAATGCAAGGTTTTTCTCGTCTAAGGTTTGCATTGAAAGAAATTATGAGATACAAAACATTTTCATTGGAGTAATTGTATTTATGTTGCAAAAAGTTTTGGAAAGGTTAGATGACATAATAGTTCTATTGGTTGGGGAATATTGGGCAAAATGCCATGTTATGAATAATGGGAAATAAACTGAGTGGGGACAAATGGTTTTGGAAAGGTTGGAATACCATAAATGATAAGGGTCATGATTTGCAAATGATAGTGAATGGGCCTCTTGGATAACATAATTTAGCTCTGACCTGATAATTATGGTATCAAATACCTCTGCATGTTGGTTGTAAATGTGCTCATCACTGGCAAAAATGGATTTGGGAAACTAATTAGCTTTGGACTTCTAAGCCATTATGGAGCAAATTTTTAGTTGGTAGTCTAAATGGATTTATGGGGTTTACCAAGGTAATTTAGGGTTAATTATTGCTTAACTAATGGTGAAAAATAAACAATTGGGTAAAATACTTATGCAGTAAATACCTAGTTAAAAGACTTGATGGTGCTCGGGGACTTCTAGTCGTTGTGATTCAGTGAACAGGTGTAAGATGTCAGACGCTGATTTTCTTATTCAAATAAGCCAGATAATGTTTAACATTGGGTTTTCCCATTTTAAACAGGTCCATATTTGAATTTTGGACATTTGGAAACTTTTTATTTGGCGCTCTTCAACGACATCATTTAAGGTCAATGGGCCTTATCTGACACGTGTCCACTGGAGAGGTACTAATGTGTATTCCACTATGTCACCTTCTGCTAGCATGGATGCATTGTTAATTGACATCTTAGGGAAGAAACCAAGGTGGTTTTCATAGGCAGTAACTCCCCACAAGATTGGCAGCAATGCAAAATCCTTTTGCGAGGAATTTGTAATCAAAATTCACCATGTGTCCTCTGATGCATTGAGGACAGATCCTCCTCAGGGAAAAGTAACTTGGGCACATTTTTCCAGTAAATTATCAATTTGAGCCATTGATTTGGTGAACACCTTTTTTTAGATGGGCTCGACGCTTCCCTTTATCTCTCTAGCACTTTTCGACGTTCTATTACTATTGACCGTTGATCTGATTCAAGATCAACTATGTTTCGCTTGTTTGTTTTTAGTGCCTGATCTTTGACCTATGGTCCCATGCTTTCTTCTTTGCTTAAACTTTAAGCACTATATCCTTGTGGAGATTTTTTTTTTAACGCAAATGAATAAGTTTTTATTTTTATTTTTTTATGAAACCAGAAATTACAAGGAGGTCGAGCTAATGATCCTTGTGGAGATTTTCAAATTTAGCTCCTCAAGGGATAAAATCTAAAACTTTCATCATTTTACCCTTTTGGAATGATGAAAAACCCTACAACAATTTTAGTACTAACACCTAATACAGGTTTTGGAATGACGAGATCCCTTATTGCAAAATGCATTTGAAGGAGAGTTAGTCTTCTTGTAAGAATGGGTTTGAGATACTGGTGAGACAGCTGCATCAACTCGCTCCAAAGATATATTTTTCCCTTTCAACTGCACACAACACTTTTGAAACAAAGGGGCACGAGAAGTAGGATAAGACGAAATGTTCAGAATCTAAGGAGATTCTAGAGATAAGGAAGGTCTGGTGCGAGCCTTAATATCTTCTTGTGATCCATATGATATCAAGCCACCTTTATTACATAATATATATGCTTCCATCCCTATTGCCAATTCTACGATCCCTTCCGACCCTTGCTGGCACTTTTGCCATAAAGACTCGACCTTAGCCTCATTCTAGAAAAATGCCATAGGACTTGTGTTGAATTCACCATAATCAACATCTTCCATGTATTTTCCCATGAAGTCAGTTTCCATAACAGCAAGATAGTTGTACCTAACCCAAGAATCCGTTGAAAAGAAGGAACATGGCATCAGTTTACCCATCGATCCTAAAGACATCCAAAACTAAACCCCCCCTTTCCCACCACACACACACACATAGAGAGAGAAAGAGATCCTCCCCTCCCAAATTTTGTGTGTGCGTGTCACACACACATAGAGAGAGAGAGAGATCCTCCACTCCCAAATTGTCACCTCTTTAAGTGTCGGTATTGGGAAGAAGGGGTTTCCCATCATCTACTACATCTCCCTTTAAAACCCTCCCACTTCAATTGATTTTGTGTGATGTCTTGACCCCCTTAATAGTCAATGTTAGGCTTGAAGCAAGCAATTTTCACACACACACACACATATATATTAGGCTTGAAGCAATTTTCACATGGACATATATACAAGAATTTCACATAACTAGCAATTGTACTTAGGGTTGCAATAAAAGAACGTCGTGTTGCAAGCTAAGCAAGGTGATGTGGATATATACAACAAGAAAGAGAATTTGAAATGTTGAATCACAAATTGTATCATTATATTATATTATGTAATTAAGCTCATTTAAAGACTTTAAGAAGTCCACTGTAAAATGTTAAGTGGTTGATGTTGGGTTCATTTTTCTAGCTTAGCCAAATAGACCAAGGTGAATGAATACCTCTTACACATGAAGGATGGACTTCTGGGTTTGGGTTTCTAAGGTAACTCTCATATGTCCATTTATGTGCATTCTTGTCATTATTTTATCCTTTTTTTATGCTTAGTCCTAACATAAATACTCTTTAGAATCTAGGGTTGAGCCAAACTTTAAGTGAGTACATGTGGTTAGGTAAATCTCATGGCAAGTGTATTTATAAATTACTTAAGGAATGGGAAGAGTATTAATGTTAAAGAAACTACAAAAACTAACAATTGATTGTCATTTCGATGAGAGGAAAATATTTTTCATGATTACTTTTTAAATTCTGATAATGTAATGGCCAATTATGTGAAGAATATAATGTTTTAAATTATTGTATCAACCATAAGATTTTATTACCACCGAGTTTCAATGTCCAAAATGTTTGATTAGGGTTTTACCATACCATTATCATAAAAATAAAATTATAAACAATAATCAATAATCTTATTACCACAGCGCTATAAACAATTATAAAGACTCGTTCACGGGGGACACCAGTAGCGGGATAAAGCCGTGATTGTGTTTGCCCAACCCTGGTCAGTCAAACAAATATAGCTAACCACTAGCATAACCCCCATGCAGTGGCTTATAAGTGTATATCAAATGTGAATCCCCTCGACACCATAATATAGTTTTTCAGGATGGTATAAAATACCTAGGCTTTATGTTAAAGGTGCTGAGATGTGAAGTTGAGAATATCCCCTTCTTCAGTGTAAATCGCTATTTAAATTTTTTGTCATGTTGGGCCAAATTACTCATTTCTTCACTCATCTCGGTTGACAGAAACAACTTTAAATATTTCGAATATATTTTCCAAAACAAGGAGACTAGCAGCAACACAGTGTGCCTTGCCTTTAAAAGATTCTGAACGATTTTCACTGCTTAGTTTTAATGTTGACATGAAATACTATATTTGTGAAAATAGAAAAAGGGAGAAAACCAAATATAATATTAATCCTATTCCTATTTCAATATTTTATTTATACTCGTATTTTAAAATTTAGTTAACTATAAAATTCAGTTGATGTTCAATAGGCACTAAAACATAAGCACATTTTACTCCCCCTGATAAAAACTCCTCTAACTCCCAGAATCCCGATGAAGTGCTTGGACAAAAGTGGTGGTTCGATGTTTTTTATTAGATGACTTTTGCTGAGAAAAAAAGTGTACAACATGCATATACAATACATTAGTAACAATATCCAAAAGGAGATATATATGGCGGATGAGAACATCAAGATTGGCGTTGTCATTTTTTCCTTCAACTGTATCAACATCTTTACTTATTTCTTTGTTAGATGAGCACTGTTGAAGTGCTGGAAGAGGGTTCACCAGTCTCTGGAGCCACATGGCGCCCAAGATCATCATGCGTTGGAACGGAAGAAGAGGAGGCAATTTCTGCATCTAAAGAAGAAGCATTATTATTAGTAGCAGGTTGTGCATAAGAAGACGAATACGACTTAGTGTCACATTTTGAAAAGCAGGAAAAATAGCTGCTCAAGAATCACTTTATAGCCATTATTGCAAAGGATAAAAAGCCAGGATAAAAGCTGCAACAGCAGTAGCAACAACACCAAGCTTCAAGTTCAATGTGATTCGTCTTGAAGGCCATGTGGGTCAAAGTCGTGAAGGAATTCATGCAGGTGAGACTCCCCGCTCTTGTTTTCCACACCCTTTCCACCTGCCAACTCCTCCCACAGTCCTCCTCTTCTATCCCTTCACTGTCCCTACCTCCTTCATGCGTGGACACCTCCTCAGTCTCCTTCTACGCATGCCACTGCCGAGCTGCCCAAGGGATTCCACATGAGCCTGGGCTGCATGCACACCATGTGTGGGAAAGCATGCAACCAAGCGACCAGTACCTGTTCTTCCAAAACGGGCTATCCCTCACTGGCGTAGGGAAAAGTTCAGTCATTCCTCCACGCTTTCAGAAAGTAAAACATACCATCATATGGCAAGGACGTCTCGATGGGAAAAGTTCAACATTGGACTGTGTTGTATCGCTAAAGGATCCACTCTGGCAAGAGGAGCTCATGCAGGATCTTGGCATCATCGTTAATGGCTGAACTGGAAGAAAGAGTAAGCAGAACCAGAACGGAGATCATGGTTGAACTGGAAGAAAGCGTAAGCAGAACCAGAATGGAGATCATGAGAAGCGACCGCTCACCTACTGAGATAAGATGCTATTCATCACTACTTTTCATCATTTTCCTACCTATTTTTAATTTACTGAGCTCTGCAAATGGGTTCAACAACTACATGTCTACCAGTTCGGTTGCACCAGAATGAAAATGAGTGAGCTCGTGCAACAAATCCATGGATACCAGTTTGGCTGCACCAAAATGGCAATGAGTGAGATTGGATCTACTCCACCATAACGGAAACCATCCAGCTCGGCTTAGTTCATTCACGATGCATCCCGGTGAAGGTTTGTTCCCTTCTTTGCTAGGGCTTTACCAACACAGTTTGTTGCTCTGGTCATTAATGTGGATTCCCATACCTCTTAGCTACTTGGCAACATCCCTCTTAATGTGGACCTGCCAGGAGAGGAGGTCGTTTCCACAGGGAGGGGCCGACTCAAAGGGGCTACAGGTAACGGGGACTAATAAAATGGGAAGGGGAAGAGGTCGGTTCCTCATGTGCCTAATAAGCCGAGGGGAGGAGACAACGCTAGTGCAGAGAAGAGAAAATACTAATAAACAGACTGTCCTCATTATTCTGTTTTATAAGTGTAATGTTAGTCTTAATATTTTTTCATTCCCCATACCTCTATCTGTATTCGATCTCTTCATTTAAATTATGAAAACATAAGACCGAGACAAGAATAAAACCCCCCCGCCAACATTCAAGCCCAATCAAGGATATACTGGCTTCACTGAGAGAATAGGCCAAATATAACTCTAGTATCAACATATATTCTGATTCAACTCCTTATTTATCCAAATGACTTGCAGAATTAATTAAAAAAACACTGAAAACGTTGTCATATTTGACAAATAATTCCATATTTGAACCCGTGAAGACAATGTACTCATGAGCAAATTATGATAATCGATTGCCCAAGTGTGCTTTTAAAAAGCATAGCCACCAAACTAACTACTCTCACAAGAACTACCACAGGGTGTATAGTGTTCGCTAACTTTTTAGCTAGATCAAAAAAGATGAAATGAAAACAGGCTAGGCCAACTTATTAATCAGATCTTATCTTAAACAGGGACGTGCAGGCTGTGGAGCTGAATCTTGAAGTATGTTTTCTACTGTGTTTTTCTGGCCTCTTCTGCTATTTTTGTGGTCAAGAAATGAGATACTTGTTTTATTCAATTAAAGTCTAAAACATGAGGGGACAATGCTAGTGCAGATAAGAGAAAAGACTAATAAACAGACTGTGAAATACCTGGAACCCTTCACGATGTTCTCTCGCGCTGGGCAGAAAGGAATTAGAATGAAAATTTGCAACCTTTGGTTTTTGTATGTAGGATGGTTTTTCTCATGTTCTTCTCACTGAGCCTTAAGACTGTAAATCAATGCCAAATAAGAAGAGTCTGATGCCGTTATTCGTCTATAGAAGTGAATTTCACTGTTTGTGCATGACCAACACTCTGTGGAGTGCTTGTGAGTCGATCTCGCGTTGGAACCCTTTAGGATGTCCTCTCACGTTGGGAAAAGTGAACACAAATCAACAAATCCACAGATGCAGCGGCAGCAGCAGCAGTAATGGTGGACTGCACCGCTTGACCGTAAGCAGCAGCAGTAATGGCGGACTGCACCACTTGACCGTAAGCAGCAACAGTAATGGCGGACTGGACAGCAGTAGTAATGGCGGACTGGACATCAACAATGAACGATGAAGATGATCTGAATCGTCGGACGAAAAAAATCTACGGATGAAAAAAAAAATGCATTAATTGGGGGAGTCGACTCCCATTTTTTAAACGCCTTACGGCGTAAAAAGAGGAATATAAACGAATTAAAAAGTTTATGTATTTTATTGTTTAGCAGAATCTTCATCCTTCATTCAACATTTTTATAACTTTTCTTAATGGTTTATTCAAACAATTTTCCAGCCTATTAACGTGTTGTATTTGTTTTAAGAGCATTTTTCTTATTCATTTCATTCATGTGGAATAATAAAACTGATTTTATTTTTTAAGGTTATAATTTAGTTATACATCAAATTGGTGTATAAGACCCTCTGTTTATAAGACATTTCAAGCAACAATTTGATATAAGTTGATTATGAACACGTAACCATGCTTTTCGAGTAAACTAGTCTTTTCTTTAAATCATGGTTTCCAAAGTTCAATTTGATTAACATGTCTATTTTTACCACTCATGTTTTGGTAATCAACCATCATAAAATATATTGACAATCTTCTCACTAAAATTCTTAAAATTGAATCTAATCAAGCTGAAAAGCTATAATCACCTTGATGGAGTGTGTGTAAAGATTAATTCGAGTAAATGGCCAATCGATCACATCAAAATATATTGTGGGGACAATTATTGGTTCCAAGTCTCAAATTATAAAACATGGCTTTTTATTAAAACAACTACAACTCATAAGAAGATTTGAAGTAGTTATCTATATAATGTTTCCAAGTATCTTGCTATAATGACATTTTCATTCCACGTTTGATATTCTTCTTTTTACATGGAATTCTTGAATATGATTATATACATTGTATATATATAGATTGTATAATCTTATAACAAATTTCCTTATTTATTTGAAAATTAAACAAAGCTCATCAAAACAAGAAGGTACAATGTCGATCAATCTAGAACTTTGATTGATTTTCTAAGGTCTTGAGTCAATTCATAAATATGTGAAACCCATTTCCACACACACACACACACACACACACATATATATATATAAAAGGTTTGGGTTCATATCTTACTATGGGTGCTCAAAGGAGTCAGTGGCCTCAATTCTCACTCAAGTAATTGGTAAGGATGATGGAATATTTTGTGTTGTGTAATATTATAACAAATTTCCTTATTTATTTGATAAGTCAACGAAGCTCATCAAAACAAGAAGGCACAATGTCGATCAATCTATAACTTCGATTGATTTTCTTCTAATATCTTGAGTAGGCAAAACCCATTTCCTTATCATCTTATGGTGCAATATTTAATCATAGTGAAGATGTGAGAGGGTGAGAATTTTCATTGAATTTGTGTCAAAGTTTTTGGTAGAAAGAGGGGCATTATGCTATAAGATTGTCGTATTTTGATTTGGTGGGGAACATGTAGGTTGGGGTTTGAATCCCACTAAAGGCAATCTATAAGATGTTGTTGAACTTGAGTTATAGAAATAGACATGCTAATCAAAGTGAACTTTGGAAACCATGATTTAAGAAAAATAAAAGTGTTACTTGAAAACCATGGTTATGTGTTCGTAATCAACATATATCAAATCATTTTTTTTCGAAATGGGTGCCTTGTCTTACAAACAAGGGGGTCTTATACACCATTTTGATTGCACCAAGAGTAGCGATGTGCTCTATAAATCAATTTGGGGGAGACGTTGTAACGCGTAACGTTAAGTAACATGCCATTCCCATAAAAAAATGCAAATGATGTTGGTTTAAACAAACTAATTTAAATTATATTGATTTCATCTTAAACTTAAACTTAGATATATAAAACACGTGATCAAATATATTGAGGTGTAAATTTTTTCTTAATATATACAAAATTTACACCTCAAGAAATTGGATCCCTCGTGGTGCTTGATAAATCCATGTTTCGGATAGATCTATGCCCGTGTCTAACTAAATTGTAACCTTAAAATTAAAATTATGTTTATTATTCCACATTATTAAAATGAATAAAAAACAATATTTAAAATGAATATAACACATTAAGATATTGAAAAAAATGTTTGAAAAACCCATTAAGAAAAGTTTTTAAAATGTTGTATGAAGGAAGAAGATTGCCTTCCACTTTCATTTAAAGGAGAATGGTATACTTGTGTGGCCCCTTCTTTCTTTTTTCTTTCCTTTTTTTGTTTACTCTTTTGCTTCTATAGGCATAATTGCTTTTGCATCTTTTTATCACATGGTATTCTTTTATTGCTTTTATAGGCATACTTGCTTTTGCATCTTTTTAACAAATGTTATCTTTTTATAGTTCTAACATGCATGAAGACTGATCGCCTACATGCAACCGACGTAGATCGAGCCTGTGGACTGTGCATACAGGATGCCCAACAACATATTTGTGTTCACCCAGTGATCTGTGTGGTGCAGTCAGCACAACTTGGAATTTGGGATCTGCTGCTAAACGTAGCCTGATTTTTTTGAATTTTAGATCAGATCCGTATCATGATCAAACTCGAGGTCAACTGAGTCAGCTTCGGGATCTACCAGGCAAGCTTTTGGAATGGATCCACCCCCGGATCTGAGTACAGAGGAGCGTCGAAGAATCTTAGATGAAACTTTCAAGGATTTGGTGGCTACCACTTCTCCCCCACCTTTGTTCGTCCCAAGATCCAACGATGTGAACTTCATGAAGCAAGCAACCGCTCCTAGAATCCATATCACCTCAGTAGCTTCAAGACTAAAAGCCCTAGTTTTGAGTGAGAAAGGTATGATAGGTCAGTTTACTGGAATTTGGACTTCGCCAAAAACTATGGAGGTTTGGATAAATAAGAACTGGATGCCCTTGATATATGGGGGGCTGCAACACTGCTTTTGCAGAAAGGGCTTCTTCTCCTTCTTGTTCGAAAACAAAGTTGACAAATATCTTATCTTCAGGAGAGGTTCCTATTTCATGGGTCCTTGTGGTTTATACCTAAATCAATGGAGCATATCATTCGATCCATAAAAGGATGTGCCATTGGTGGTCCCAGTTTGTGTCTGCCTCCCACATCTGCCCCTGCACTGCTGGACTGATGAAACACTATAAGCAATAGGGAACTCTCTCGAGAATTACATTGACAAAGTGGAACCAAAGGGCCCTTTGTTTTCCTGTGCAAGGATCTGCATTGAATTAGATCTGGAGAAAGGTTTCCCAGAGGCCATAAAATTATACATGGAAGGATGGGAACACATGCAAAAGGTAGACTACGAGCAGCTATCGTTCAAGTGTAAGAAGTGCCACGAGTATGGACACTTTGTCAAAAAATACCCAAAGGTAGTTCAAGAAATATCAGAAGAAAAAAAAATCAAGAGGAAGGTTGGCAACAATAAAAAAGGGGAAGAAAAACTCCTTAAGTGTCAAGTGAGGTGCAACAAAAGATAAGCAAGGAAAAACCCAAATAAGGAAAAAGAGGTCTCGACCAATAAACAATTCGAGGCATTGCTTATGGAAGAGGGAGAAATCCCCCCTTTGGAAATAATATCGGTTGAAACAGAAGAAGAAGAATCCCATGTAGCCACGAGTGTCCCTCCTCTGTCTCCCATAAATGAAAGGAAGGAAAAATCTCTGGAAGGATCTACAACACCATGGGAAACCTGGGTAGAGATGGTAAAACATAGCAAAATCAAGCCGCATGGTTACTCACCAGAACGGTTGCCTTCACAAGGATCACATGAATCGCATTAAGTAGATTTGCAACAAATTACAAAAGGAAGGAAGTCACAAATATACCTAAGAGAGAAAGAAGCATAAAGAGACTTGGAGCTAGGGAGGCAAAGAAGTCTTGAGGAAACGAAACTCCTCCAGCACCCTAAAAACCTAGGAGGGGCAAGAACATATGGTAGATCCCAAGTAGGATCTCAATCAATAAAGAAATGTTGAAAACCGTCTCTTGGAACTGCAGGGGTTTGGGAGGCTTAAGCAAAGTAGAAGCAATAAAGGAGATAATCAAATCTGAAAGGCCAAACATACTGCTACTCCAAGAGACAACAATTCTAGATGTGGATGCTATGGCACTTTCATGTCATTTATGGAAAAACAACAAAGGAAAAGCCATAAGCTCCAAAGAAGCATCTAGGGGAATAACCACCATAATCTCAGGTAAATTCTTGGTCAAATCAATTAGGGAAAGCCATCATTGGTTATTGACAAAAATTCAAGAAAAGGAGGACCTAATCCCTTTATACATCTATAATGTATACGGGCCAACACACTACAAGGACGAGACAACATTTTGGGAAGATCTCAACCAACTAAAGGAGGAGCTGCGTGGAAAAGATCTCATTATTGTTGGGGACTTCAATGCCATTAAGTCACAGTTTGAGAAACGAGGAGGAACAACGGCCAGGGACCCTTTTGGGAAGAAGAAGGAGGAATTTATGGCGAATCTGGATCTGTTGGACATCCCATTGAGGAACAGAAAGTACACTTGGAGTAATAGAAGAAATGGAATCAAGCTTGTAGCGGCAAGGCTAGAGAGATTTTTGGTAAGCTCCACCTTCTTACAGAAAGACCTCCTCCCTACCTCTCTTTCTCTCCCTTTACTAGTATCATAACACAAACCAATAGCTCTGATTTTATCCCTTCTAATCAATCTCGGGGCCATTATATTCATATTCAACCCGATCTGGCTGCATGATGCTAAAATTATTGAGTTAATTCAAAGGGAGTGGAATCTCCAACACTACGGATCCCCCAGTTACATTTTGGAATCAAAACTAAGAACAATGAGAGTTGCTTTAAAGAAATGGGTGAAGGAAGACTTCAAGAATCCAAACAAGCAAAAAATCAAAAAATGTTGGGCTAAATGGGCAGACCCGGGTTTCACCTTTAACTTCGCACCAACAAAAGACCCACAGTGTTGGCCCTTTCGGCAGCAGCCTGCGAACATGCTACAGTCTCACCCGAAACAGCTATGGGGTGCCGTAGAATCAGGTTTCTGCAAACAGAAGAGAGAATCTCACTGTACCTTTAGTCTTTAACTATTAATAATTACTTAACACAATGCTTGTATTATCAATTATGCAGCTTCGTGATTAGATAAATAGACAGTTACTTGCACAACCCTTATCTGGGAATTCACAGCGAAGCTAGTTATTAACAGCAATCTTACTTTATCAGTTATTTACTTAACATCGCATAAAATATAATAACAAATCACACAAATGAACCACAACACCAGATGTCATGTGGTTCACCCCCAGTGTAGGGGTTACGCCCATAGAACTGTGCTTTATTTAACTCTTTACAACTAAAACGACAGTTCTGATCTGCTCACTCAGCTGCAGATCCCTTCAGTCCTCAAAGCCGCACACACAGCAGCAGGCCTCTACGCACACAGCTGCAGAGGTCGTCCACGCACACAGCTGGGACTTAACCTTCTTACAAAAACCCTTATACAATCTCTTATCTTCGCATTACATTAGCTTCATAAGATAATCATTCAAGACCTAACCCTACTTCTTTACATAAGTGCCTATTTATATAGCGCACTGTTACAAAACCATGGACTTACACCATGGGTGCCCAAAACCCTAACCCTGGATTTAACCCAAGGGTTAATTACAAAAAGGGGGTTCAACCCACCCGCAACACCCCTAAGACTATTTTAGGTTTTAACTCCGCTTACACTTCCTCAAAAACCGTGGAGTTACCAAAACTAAGGACCTTTAGGGTCGAAGCCCCAACAGGCCCCTAAGACTCACTTGTGGCCCGTCCCGGGGCACTCTACGACTCTTCTGGTGGGAGAATCTTCTTTGTAAGGATATGGAAATGACTGTTGAGGTTGTGTATAATGTCATCAGCTGCTTTCTCTTTTTCCACCAATTCCTGTAATACTGAGGATGATACTTCATTATCCTTTTCCTGCGCAAAAGTATCGTAGTTCTTCAAAATTTTGAGCTGACTCTCTACAACATTGCTCAATTCCAATGCTTCATCGACAAGTGGCTGTAGCGAATTTTCCAGTAGTGTTACCTTCATCCTACAGGAGTCAATTTCCTGCTGGAGCTCCTTGCTTCGCTTCACCTTAGCCATTTTCTGCATAGGAGGCAGCATCTTAATTTCTGCTCTGACTGCATCTAATTTTGCCTGTCACAGATTGATGGTTTCTTGTACCTTACCTATATCTGGGTGGTCCCGTAGGTTCGACCATGCTTCAATACTGTCTTCCAGTAGCTTTGTTGCACTGCCCACAATATCTGATATCTTTGCTGCTGAGGCATGGATGTCCCTGTGGCGTTGTTCTTGGACCTCAGGTGGAGTTTCTAGAGGGATGCGGAGTTGAAGCTCTGCGATCTTATTCTAGCGTTCTGTTTTTAATTTTTCAATTTCACTGCGAGACTGTTGGGCATAGTCTCTCAGCTTGGCAATTCTCTGCTTTGGTTCTTCTTCGTCTTGGATGTCGAAGTCAGGAAGACTCCGACATGCCTCATCCAACGCTTGTGCTAGTGTAGCTCTTTTCTGTTCAGCCTCTTTCTTCTTTTGCGCAACTTCTTCCAGCCTTGCTGTGAGATTCTGGCTTTGCTTCATGGTGTCTTCCAGCTGGATTTGAGAATAGTGATCTCGGGTGTGGATTTCCTTCGTGATGGATAACTGGCAGAGGTGCAATTCTGTCATAGACAACTTGGTGTAGTCGATCCCAACTGTCATACTCATTTGCGGTCGGGAATCTGCATCAGTCAGTATTAGAGCTGCGCTCGATACTTGGCCCCTGTTATCTCTGGTCGGCCATTGCCTCATATCCTGCTACGCGGGTGCTGGGGTACTACTTGTCGCTGATTTTGTTGCTAACTCTTTCAGCTCTGACACCCTGTTTGCGACGCCGGTGAGCGCAGCAAGATGCACATCCGCGAATTGTGACCACTTTTGAGTTAGTGTTTTAGTAGATTTGTCGAGGTCTTGCTCAAGCTCTTCCAGTGTCACAGTGACTCCTTCGTCTAGATTTTTATCCTTCGACGCTTTTGTCTTCTTACGGGACTGAGGCTTGGTTACCTCCTCTACCTCTAGCGATTTGCGCTTAGTTGATCGATTAAGATATGATAGAGTTTTGGCCGACTCCTCATCCTCTTCTTCATGGTCGCCATCTCCACCTTGGTCGTTTCCATCTTGCTGCGAGTCACTTAGGTCTTTGCTGTCTTCTAGTGGGCTTTGCTGCTGCTTCTGACTGGTACCTGCACCTGTATGGGTAACAGGGGGAACTAGAATGGTGGGTTTTTTCCCTTCATCTTTCAACCAGTCAGCCGGCCACTGTTGAACTATGCCCAGGATGTCTGTTTTGGTTACTACATATGGTAACTTAAACCACTGATGTGTTGGATCTGCACGGGCTTGAATGAAAACATGATGCATGTCGGCATTGAAGTTCGCAGCACCTTCATATTGAGAGAACAACTCATGGGTAAGTCGTGGTATTCACAAGATCTCGTAGTGTATACTCATGCCATAAAAGGCGAACACAGTGTTCATCATCTGCTGAGATGTTTTATCCAACGACATCTAGAGGGATGCGTATCTTACTGCACCCGGCATGCCTATGGGTGCCTCCACGAACTGAGCCTCAGTGGGTTCTTTCCACCCAATTAGTGCAATAAGTATTAATAGCCAGGAATAATGAAAAGGTCTACCTTTTTCCTGCGCATCATGGGCATCTTCCAGGAATTCCCTCGCAAGATATGCGGACCAGTTGTAAGTGTACCCATCAGCGTAGTTTATAGCGATTCTAATAACCGGGGCAGGCACTTCACTGGGCCTGCACTTTCGCAGGAGTTTGCACACTAAGAGCTTAGCTGTGAAGCTGATGTTCTTGTCCTCAATCGTGGAAGTGTGATACCCTCGTTTCCCCTTGGTCAAGTCGAAACGGTCCTTCATGCTCTGCGCGAGCTTCGTATCCTCGTGTTTTGACGAAAATTCAGTGCTCGGATCAGGCCCTGCTATCGGTAAGCCTGTGATTTTATGAATAAGCTCGACATTGATAGGAATTTGCTTGTCTCCTATCCACAATTGGCCATCATGTACTAATGCTAACAGCTGCTTAACCATGACGGTCACCTGTGTGCTGCGCCCAAAATGAAGAACATCAAGCATTTTTAGCAGGCCAGCTATGGCCAAGCCGACAGCCCACTGTTGCACTTCCAATAGTGTCGCGTTATTGTCTGGGTATTTGACATGATGCAAGTATTGAGCAGGTGCGAACTGTGGAAACTTGCTATGATCATTTGTGTCATGGTCAGCATACTTGAGCCGGTCTATTTTTCCTGTCATGGTGCCAACCAACTGTACACCCGGTGGCAGCGAGGGTGTGCTTAATGTAAGCTGCTTTGTCCGCCGGGGTGGCTGGACGCCTGGCCGGACGGGATGGAGATACGGTGGCCTTTGTGGTTTAATGTGCTCTTCTTCTCCAGTCGGGACCTGTGTTGAACTAGGCGGGTCCATTTGGTGAGTCCCTGATGTTTTCCCTGATTTCCTGTGTCGGTCTTCGTTCCGCTTAGAACAAACTTCAGGTTTAAACTTTTTCCTGGCGGACCATGTCTGCATCGGCCACGGCGGGGCTGGGTGAGCTTCTTCATGGGGCACAGGGATATGTGGGGGACCAGAACGACTCTAGAGACCTCTCTGTTCGAACTCTCTTACTAGATCCTAAAGCTCTCACTCGTCTGTCATGGGTTCACTCGTAAGTGTCAAGGAAATGCAGAATGCATTTTTTTCCAACTTAGGGATCTTCTTATACACTTTATCAATCAAATTTGTTAGGACGATGCATTTAAGGCACCAAATCCGATAAAAATATTGTCCGACCGGTACTGGATTTTCCATGATCTCATTAGTACAAACAATTAAGGTAATTAAAGTGCCCATGCCGCCAATTCTGTTGTTTTCCAATGGCTGGATTTTAAGCTTTGCCGTATTTTTGTGCTCCGATAAAATCATTGTCTTAGCTTCGTCACAACGGGCAGCCTTGGCACAACATTGCTCCGCGGTCTGTCCTGGTAATATCTGTGACGGGGCTGTTAGGTTTGGTGCACTAACTTCTTGGTTTTGCTCCTTAGTTTGGTACTCAGTTCTTTCTTGATCATCAACTGCCTTGTCATGGGTCAGTCTGACATCTGCATCTAAAGTAGGGCAAACTTCGTTAACAGAAAATGTTAGTATGAAACTATCAATAAGATCATCCCAACTTACAGTACCGTGTCGAAGCTCGACCTCCGTATACCAGTTTTTTGCTATAGGTTCCAACGTGTGCACAAACTTATGCACCCATTCCTCATGAGGTACATGTTCCCATGCTGCATAACATTGCTTCAAATGTTCCTGAGGACTGTTCTGCCCATTGAACTTGCTTCGCACCTCTTGAGATTGGTATATGAATCTGAGGCGTAGAAATTTCTAGCAAGCTTCCCAACTGTGAATATACTTCATGTGGCCTTTCCACCATCTCGCTGCTGTAGCTCTTAATGCTGCTTCCAGAGTCTGCATTCTTTGTGATTCTGGCACTTGGTCTGAGAACTGCGCAATGAATTTTCCTGGATCTGTCAACCCATCATATGTAGGCAAGTCTCTGGCCTGTGCACTAAGGCATCTAAGAGATTTGGTAATTCGTGTGCACCGATGGCCATGTAGCTCGTATAGTCGATTTTGCCAACTCTCTAGACCATCATCTGAGTCAGACATGCAGGAGCTATCACATTGCCAATCCATTACACCTTCGGCATTAGGCTCAACATAATCTTCTTCTTTAGTTGTGATATTATAGATGTGGTCCAGAATATCCTAATCTTCCTCTCTGACTGACTCCGTATATCTTTCTCCTTGAGAAGGATCCAATGGTAGTATAGCTCTCAATCCCTTCCCTTCAAAAGTCATTTGTCTCTTTTTAAGATTGATAACTGCATCACTATCGATTGCCCACTCAATTCCTAGCAAAGCTGGATAGGGGTTACTGTCATCAATGATCTCAATAACTTCAAAATCTGCTACAGTACTGACTCCATCTATATCCACTGGTACCCGAGGAAATCTTCCTAAGGGTACAATCCTCTGCTGATTGGCTAGTCTCAACTGTATAGGTGACCAATCGAGGGTAGGTTTTCCCATTTGTTCCCATGTTTGCTTAGTTAAAATATTGACTTCAGAACCAAGATCTAAAATAATATCCTTCATGTCATACTCTCCTACCTGAGCATGTAGTCTCATCTCTCTTTCAGTTCTTCTAATTCTACTAACAACTCTTTTGCTATCAGGACTTTGATGAGGTTCACAAGACTGAACAACTTTTTGTAATTCATTTAAGGCATTCTGATTTCTTAACAATTTGATGCAACTCTGTAAAAACAATGACAGATTACTTACTTGGCCTTGTGAGTCTTCCCGGGATTGCAGCTGCTGATGCTGCTTGTTTGGTGCTGGTAAATCTGAATCAACAAAGTCTTGTCTGGCCTCCAAAAAAGTTTCTTTTTCTCGTCGAACATCAAATGCTAGAGTCTTCTCTACGGCCTTGCGGACCCAAGCTTCGTCAGGCTGCTTCACCTGACACTGCGCCTCTGTCGTAGCTCCACTTCTTGTAACAACATTAATAGCTGGGATCGTTCGTGGCTTGACAGCAATCAACTGGACACTCGGACTAGGTTTGTTGTTTCTTTCTTGGATTTTAGCTAGTAACTGTGGGCACTGCTCGATGACATGATCAACTGCTCTGCAGTATCGGCATGTCGTGGTTGGGTTTTGACAGTCTCGAGCTAGATGTCCTACCTGATTGCAGTTATAGCAAATAACTTGACCTCAACCTCCTCCAGGCATACCACGACCACGGCCTCTAAAACTGCCTCGACCACCTCGGTAACCATATCCATCATTGCCTTGTGCATCCGGGTAGATCCTATAAGTGTCGTAGCTCCGTTCCCTCATAAGGTCGAAGCTGCGACATTCATCTTCATTGTGTCCTACTGACTTACAGAATTTACAGTAAGGGTTCTTCGGGACTTGAACATACCTCTGTAACAGATATCAGTCTTCCGGTCGATGCTGGCCAGTAGTTCGACAGATCTCACAGTACAAAACACTAGGATTCAGCGGGTTTGGTGCGCCAGTATTCAAATAGTTTCTCAGCGCCGGACACTGGTCCTTGTCGTGGCCTTCTGTTCGACACCGTATACACCATACCTCTTCGCGGGTGGCTTTCCCTTTTTTCATGTCGCGAAGCTCTAAAGCCATCTCCGCGAGCTGCGCTTGAATTTGAGCTATGCCAGAATTATCTTCGACAGGTGCAGTTTCAAGCTTTATGGCAATCTCTAAGGCCTCTTGCTGATCAGCAACCTTCTGTTGCATGAGTGGAGCTCGGATGTGAGGTAATAATGTTGCAATAAAACACTCCTTATGTTGTGCTGGTCCAATCGTGAAGCTAACTTGGTCAAGCAGAACTTTGAATCTCTGATCAAAGTCCCACACAGATTCGCCTCCCCGCTGTTAAATCTCTTTTAACTCAGTGATGCACTGCGACTCTGATTTAGGTTTCTTAAATTCTCGGATCAGTGCTGCTTTGATGTCAGCCAAGACAGGATTCTGCATGCTAGCAAACTTCATAAACCAAGTTACGGCTCGGTCTCTGAAAGAAGTGATCAGCTGCACTTGTCGAACATCTATGTCTGTAATATTCTTCGCGATCCACACAGCTTCGCATAGAAACCAGAACTCCTCTGGGTCTTCTGACCCAGTTCCTTTAAAAATCGGTAGTTTGATGTCATCATGAACATGGGGCATCTAGGATTTAGGAGGGGAGGAAGGGTTTGAACTAGCTGGGGAAGACTGTCCTGCGACAGGGATACTCGGGCTAGGGTTACTTTCAGACTGCAACAGGTTCTCGGGGATAATAGGTCTTTGCTGCGGGGTTATCGGAGGGTTTCTAACAGAGGGGACCTCGACGGACTTAGAGGTTTTGGATCTGTTGAGGCCTGGAAAATCGCAGGCGGAAACAGTAAAGGATTCTCCCCAATCAGCGTTCCCAACTAGCCCACTGACTGTTTGGTATAGGGAATCCGTCCGGTTTGCGGTCCGGCCACCGTAGGTCAAAGTAACAACGAGGGTTTACCGGTTGCGGCCCAGTCCACCGGAATTTGTATTTTGACTTAATATATGCAATGCACATGCCTATCTAACCATGCAGGGTGATAAGGATGCCGGGAACCACACCATGTGCTGCGCAGGTTCTTACCTCTCGTCTTATGTTCGTTACACCTAAATCACATATGCAATTATGAAACCAAGATAACTAACTATCTATCCCCGGGGAGCCAGAAAATCATTATTATTGAGTAATGTACCACTTTCATGTATGTTAAACTAGATTACAGATAGCTGCTATTTACGTTTACAACACATGAATGAGAAGATATTCTAACAACCAGATAGCCAATTGTTATATACAAACACATGCATTACTCTAAGTGAAATTTCCATAAATAAAATCAGAAATTATTCAACCAGACATAGGTCATAAAGTTAGAACAATCTCACGATTCACAGACACAAGCTGAAAAAACAAAGTAATTCATCCTTCCACCGTCCATGGTACAACATTTGGAACACTTCACGGTCCTTTCTCCAACAGGCAAACCAAACTCTTTATTGCAAAATGAAGTAGTTCTTCTTACAACAAGTCTTCCAGTCTAACTGGGAAAAAGCCCTTTCTTTGTCTCTCTTCCCTAGTTTTATACAAAAAACAAAAATGCTTGGGTTGCCCAAAGTGACCTTTGGGCTCCCCAACGCTCCAATTTCTCTCTACCCTTTACAAAATATGACATTCTACAAAATTTGGCCAATCCTCCTCATTTGGAGGGGCCCGCTTGGTCTTCCAAAAACTTCCTCCATGCTACTGTCTCCTTGGCGAGTCCTTCAAACGATTGGGGTTCTAGAAATTGTATATTCAGCTCGTACTTATCTGCTTGCTTCTGAATGGCTTCTATCCTGGCCTTGTTCAGACGCACCTGTTCCTCCAAGAGCTGTACACTAATAGC
>LPNX010174445.1:625633-645451 GCA_001517045.1 Pseudotsuga menziesii | reverse complement strand
GCTTGGAATGCGCTTTGGTACTTGACAACTGGAAGCGCCCAAATCGACAGGTCCTTTTCGCCGGGTCCCGAGAAATAAAATAATCACGGAAGGTGCCAATTTTTCCTTTAACCGTTGATCCGTTTTGCCTTCGTGGGTGGGCCGTCGGATCGTGCTTCGCCTACCAATTCCGCTGGGTTCTTCCATCTTAATCCGCCGAGCAACTTTGCTCAGCAGAATCACCCTCGTCCATTGATGTGATCTGCCGTCGTTCCTACACCGTCAGATCAAGTGCCGCGTACCGGATTCCGCCGGGTAACCCGGAATTATCCTCTGTGCTAGTTCTTCTTCCGGAATCCTTCTCGACTGTCGATGGGATGCTAAGCCTTCAACAGCCGTCTGATCTTGCGCCACGTACCATATTCCGCCGGATGCTGGGGGTTTATCGGGTGCGCAAGTCTCCAACTCAGAATCATTTTCCGCCGTCGATCCACCCTCCTGCGATCTCCAACCGTCGGATCGAGCATCACGTGTCCATTTCCACTGGGTGGTCTAAAGGTTATCGCGCGTGCATGTTACCTTTCCGGAAACCAACACGCCCGTCGATCAATGCCGTCTTCAACCCTCGTCCGTAGGATCAGGAGGACCGTATGCGATTCTGCTGATCCCTCGTTTCCTTATCCACCATGCACTTCCAGCCAGCGAATTTGACATGGGCCGTAGATCAGCTCTGAGCAATGTTAAAACCTTCGATGTGTGCAGGCTGTTAGAGGCCCGAAATTCCCTTATCTTGCTTGCATGTTTCGGATGGCGGAGAGGATATAAACCATCGATTTGCTTCTCCGTTAGACCATGGTTCAGGACTTTCTCGGACTAGGCTACTCTTTAGATTATCAAGCCTCCCCCCCCTTTTGTACTACATCCTTAGCCCAAAATATTTAATCAACAAAATCTTACCTCCCATCGGTCTTGTATCCTTTTTGTGAAATACAGGTGTTAACAGAGGCTAATAAAATTATGCATTTTAATTATGCTAATTGATTATTGCATTAGATGAATGTTGGTCTCGTGCCAATAGATATCTTACGATCAATGCATAGGAACCTAGTGCATAGACCATTTTTCTCTTTTCTTATCTATGTAGAGCTCATTTATTTTCAGCATAATGATAATTATTTACAAAGAAAATATACAATCAACATAAAAGAATCGAAAAAGTGAAGACAATTAATTCATGCAACTAAAAAGTAATAAAAATATCTTTTCTCAAACCCTTAATTAATGGAAATAAACTAAAACCAATATTGATTCAAGCTACAACAAAGGGTTAAATCTGCTGGACACAATGGCCACACTGAAAGGGGGGGTGAATCAGTGTGTGAGCAATTTAAACCTTTTTACACTTCTATTAGTCAATCTAAGCATATCAATCATTATGTCATCAATTGCATAATCAAATTTATCATGATTCATAAGCACATTCATCACATTAAGAAGACATAAGAATATTTGGAATTTTGATCTTTATTTATTGTACATGGAAGACAACAATCTTCTCGATTACAATCAAAACCAACTGATAACAAGAGCACCAAATTTGCAACAGGACCCAGCCTCATTTTCTTAGCTCCAACTAAGAAGGGTTTGAGGAGTCCAATCCTTAAGTGCAAGATTCTTCTTGTAGGCAATCATATGGCTCTGTTGCAAAACCAACCTCTGATTTGCTCATCACTCTGCTGGTCAATCTGCTCATTACTGCTGCTCATCACTACTTCAGCACTGCTAGGTCTGCTCCCTATATTGTTGGTCACCGTCAAGTCTTCATACTATTGCTACAAAGCTCTGCCCATCATTTTCATCAACATCATCAATAAATAAACATCAAAATAGTGTCATCATCCATAAATACATGTATAGGGTTTATCTTGATTAAATTTCAACTATGCAAACTATATCAGATTGTCATCATAACTTCATAACATGCATCATCAACATCATAGGGTTTCTCATCATCCTTTTCTTACAGACGTATTCATCAAATAACTTTTGCATACAACTGTAAGTATGTTGTTCATCACTGCTGATACATCAAGTAGCATGTATATGCATATTTATCATACAAATGCAATTATTAACATACCATCATTATTGCATCATTAAATTCACTTACATATCATCACATTCCCTTCTCAATCTTCTCAAGTGCTTTGTCTAACGTACTCACTGCTCATGAACTCATGCCCAATCATCAAAAGATCTGCTCATGGAACCCAATCACATTTTTCCTAGGCACAGTCAATAAGTGCCTTCAAGCTCTGTCATAGGCCACTATTGGATCAGCCCTCAAGTCTGCTCTAAAACTCACTAAAATATGACTTCAAAGAAAAGTAAAAAAGAGCACAGTCAAATCAGCTTTCCAAACTCATTCAATTGCAATTGTTTTACAATCAATCACTGTAGCATTGAGAAAGTCAACTTCATGTCTAGGTTGTAACTTGTTAAATCATAGGTTACCGTCGAAACAACTCAATTGTTCCTGTCTTCACTTTGGCAGCTTCAGTATGTCTAAAGTGGCTTGATATATATAAATAGACCCAATTTATATTGCAATTTACAAATTTTCAAAACTTGGTACAAGAACTTTAACTTACTTTTTTTCAATCCATCTGATTGACATATTTTGCTACTACCTTTTATCTGAGTTACTGAGCTTCACTACTGAGATGATCTTCAGATGCCAAAGTCTAACTTGTGTTTGAGTTTGGTCTGCTTCATGGCTACAAGAAGGCTTTACTATACACTGGTTGTTTATTTAAATGCCTCCACATAAGATTGTTTCTATTGTGGCTATGTTTAGGGTAGAATCTAAACACTTCTTCACATAGCTTGTCATTCACTGTTACATACCTTGTCAATGAATTTATAACCAAGACTTGGACTGTAGCAAGAAGAGGTAGTAATGGGACTGTTCATGTGCATCAATACTATAGTTTACATGCACTATCATCAACAGCCTATAAAACTCAGGCCACTGTGAAAATTGTCTCATGACTGTTCATCTAGGGCATCAAAGAACAAGGGTTTGGTTCACTCCACACAAGTTTGAAATTTATCATAGATTTCCATTATCCATTGACTCCAACACTCCATAATAAAAAAATATAGAATAAGGCTACAAAAAAATGGTAGCAAAAAGGACAACTTCTCTGCTGCAAAAAGATAGCTTCTCTGTTGTATTCATTGCTCCTTCACCTGAGGATGAGACTCAGTCAACGATCCCTTCTGTTGTCCAAGTTTGGGTTTGTTCCTAGGTCATTTCTAAGGTAGCAATATATCTTAGTCTACCATCCGAACCTCAGTCAAAATTCACCATGAACTTGCTTCTGCTGCAAAGTATTAGATCATCGAACATCAGTCAATACTGTTGCAAAAATTGAACTGTGGAAACCCTTGACTGCTGCCTCATTTCCAAGCTTTAGAACCAAGAAACATACCCCAAACAAAATATTCTCCAACTGTGAAAAAAAATTGGGAGGTTTCCTCAGTCGTTGTTCACCACTGAAAATGCTCCTTCTACACAGTCAACTAGCTGCTGCAAATTTGGGACTGTTTTCACCAAAAAAAACAGACCGTAAAGTGTGGAAAATCCTCCAACACTCAGTCAACTTCCTGCTACAAATTTGGGACTGTTTTCACCAAATAATTCAGACTGTGTAGTGTGCAAAAGCCTCCAACACTCAGTCAACTTGTTGCTGCAAATTCGGGAGTGTTTTCACTTAGTTGTTGTTGCCTTCGCCCGTTGTAACCCTTGGCACTAAGGCAGCCTCAGTGCATGAAAAATTGCAGAGCAACTCTAACTCCACCGAATTGTGTGTAAATGAGGGCGTATATAGGGTATTTATACACATTTTCATTGAGCCAACATGTAATAAAAAAATAATTTTATTTTTAACTTAATTTTTTTGTTTGGAGCCGACTTCATAGTAAGTATTTTTAATTTGAATTTGTCTTACACAAAGCTCAACCCTTACTATTTAAAATCATCTTAAAAAATGATCAATATTAGGGTTAGTTGTATGCCATCATAAGAAAGGGTGTCCTCCATCTTACCGTCAAAGGTTGCATCAAGCTACTAGGGCTTCATCAAGGAACCAAGGACAGAGGAACATATACAAGAAGGTCATATGCCCACCTCCAAGGGCTCCATGACCTCATCAAGGGTATCAAGGTCATTGTCAAGTGCAAGCAAGTGTGTCCACCACATTCTCAACACCACATCAACCCATAACATGCAAGCAAGTGTCCAAGTGTCATCACATGTGTGTGGGTGTCTTCATCATGCCATCTAACCATATCAAGTGCAAACAATGGGATTCATTAGCTTTACAAGGGCATCAAGGTCTTCATGAAGGGTTCCAAGTCTTCATCAAGTCATCAATGACCACATCATCACCTTTAAGGGGACAACATTAGAGAAAATTTCAACTCAAAATGGGCCTCCTAAATTTTTTTATAAAATAATAGTTAAAATAATAAAATAATATTTATTAATTTTGCAGGAAGAAAAGAAAAAAATTACTTTTTTTGTTTGTATTTTTGGCATATCTCCCTGTGTTTTTACTCAAATTTCGATTGGGATAGATCGTTGGATGCGGAATTAAATTCCACATCCAATGAGTACCCACTCGGCATACTTTTGATGGACCCGCTACCCTAAAAACATCACTTTTTCAGGTATCTCTTGTTTTTCGGGTAGCGAGGTCCATCAAAAGTATGTCGAGTGGGTACTTGTTGGACGCAAATTTAATTCCGCATCCAACGAGCTCTGCCGATCGAAATTTGAGTAAAACCACGGGGATATATGTCGAAAATACAAACAAAAAAGTAGTTTTTTTATGATACCTATCCCCAAATTTATATTAAAAACGTGTTTAAGACTTATACGGTATTTCAAATTTAAAGAAATTTAATTGGCTAACACATGATGACATGGAATTTGAATTAGAGTTAAAAGACCCATTTTGAGTTGAAATTTCCTCTAATGAGCCATCAAATGTGGGTCCAAGGACTTCTTCAAGGCTTCTTCATCAAGCAAGAGGCTGCATCAACCACCTCAACCACACAAGGGGACCTCCAAGGATCAAGATCCATCATGACATCACTTGTGGGGTTGCCAAACCTCCTCCTGGGGTACCATGACACCATCAGAGCATGAATGACCACAGAATGGGTCATTAATGCTTCTCCAACCCATCTAGGGTTTCTCCATCATCTAAAAGTGCTTCAGGTGCATCTCCAGGGTCTTCAACACCATCAGCAGGGTCTTCAACATCTTCAGCAAGGTGGTGGCATCAAGATCTGTCCTTGTGGGTACAAGAGCCTTATCAAATGGGTACAAGGTGCTTTAAGGCTCAAACCCACTTTGTAAGGGATCCAAGGCACTGGAAGTGGGACTTGGTGGAATCAATGATAACATGTGGGGCCACTGCAAGTCCATGTTGGCATCAATGGAAATTTCATCAACAAAATCAAGCATCAAATGAGGACTAGAATCATTCAAGGGACTAACACAAGATTTAACCAAAATACACACAAACTTCAAAAATTGACAAAATGCTTCAAACAAAAACAATAATCAAACCATAAAATTTTGTAAAGATATTCGTGATAAACACCAACATCGTTTCATGTACTTGAATGAGCCCATGCTTTCTTAGCGAAAGTGTTGTCAAATTAGTTATTTTTCCATTAATTCTAAGACACTACCTATGTGAAGAGATAGCTCCTAGGCCTAACTTTGTTAAATTCCAACGGCATTTCCTGTCACATACAATAAAGAGGAAATGTAAGAGATCAATATCAAAACATCAATCTTAAAATACGCTGCATGAATTTAATGTAGCTCAAATCATCAATGTTAAAAAAAAAGGTACAATGTAGTATCTATTTTTACCTAAGGCACAACCTCAAATTCACATATAGTGATCATCAACAAGGGCACATGGAACACCTAGACCAAAATAAGACTCAAGAGTCCCTCACGTGTATTAGATCGGATACAATATTAAGTGAAATCCATTTTCCAATTTACATTCTGGACCTGGTCCTCATTTTCGACATTCTGAACATGACCTTCTCTAGATGAACTGCCATTATGATCATCCAAAACATTATGTTCCATATCAAGTTCATTAGAGAAATTTGTTATATTGATTTATCCCCTTCTTTCATGATCTGATCGCCAAAGAGTTAATGCTCTTTCATATGCAAAATTTTCAACTTTGTTACATATAATCTTAAGCATGTATCCACATTTTTATCAAGCTTGTTCCTCAACTTTGACTTCAAGAATGATAGTGCACTAAACATTCTCTCATCTTCCATTGATCCCAAAATCGTGGTTAGACATAAATATGCTAATTTAGAATATCCTGATGTTCTTTGCCGTAGGATTTCACTACCACTGAGTTTAGTCCATAATCTTGTAATTGCGCCATATTCTAGAGGATTAACCAACTCCGAAAATTTCTCCCACATTGTTGTAGCAAAGAATTCAGCTTGATCTATCAATTTTTCTCGATCTAAAATACCTTGAATATGTTCTCCTTGTATCTCGACCTCTTGGAAAAAATGGTTATGCAAAATCTTGCATTTCTTTATAAAGTCAACCTTTAAGGTATCTGAACATTGGCAATGGTTCAAATATTGAGGGCATACCACAAACATGGCCTCCAACATTTCATTTCGAGGAAATCGTTCTCTTATCTCTGATGATAGTGATTTTGAAATTTCTATTAAGTTGCGTCTCACCAAAATTATAGCATTGTGAAATCGTTCTCTTGACATGGGGAACTCGTTGGTGGATCTTCCTATCTTATCATTATAATAAAAGGGAACCATATTCCCATGCACTTCCATACATAGCATCCCTTTTTCATCAAACTTAAAAAAAATCATCATTTTCTTTATTGATTAACTTACTCCAATTTGTAAATGATAGACCTGTAAAAGACTCTTCCATAATATACAAATTATCCAATGCAGGGCATGTTAATTTTCTTGCTCTTGTGTATTCATCAATATACATTGTGTGACTCCGATCCATCTTCACGAGGTTATTCATTTCATGAAGCATAGGAATAATTCCAACCAATGTTAATAATTTCTATATATCAGTTAGTAGAAAGAGAATATTTTGAGCTTTTTCTACACTTGAGCGATGTTCATACATCACCCCTACCAAGGATTCATATTCATTGAATAGTCTTTCAATTGGTCCCTTGAGTGAGATCCATCTTATATCAACATCTTTTAATAGTTGGTTTCCATTTGTAACACCATTGGAAAAAAAATTTAACTCTACAAATTGTTTGGGACTCCCACAAAAGTATGCATGAACCTCACGTACAAGATATTCAACCTTTGAAACCAATGAAAAGATACTTATTATTTTAAGTGCAAGACTCCATCCTATGAGCCATATAATGAATACTAAGAATATTCAGTGAAGATGAGAGTTGCAGTCTAGCACAAAGGCCATTGCTGTGTCCCTGAATTATTGATGCTCCATCCGCTCCAACACATACCAACTTTTTGCAATTATAGAATTATTCATACCACCAATTTCCTTCAAACTATCAATAACAAGTTCATAAATATTTTCTGTTGTAGAACGTTTTCTCATTTTATGAATTCCAAGTAGATAGGAATTCTTGATATGGCCATTGACCATATAAACGCTTATGCGAATCCATGAAGTATTATCAATAGTTGTAACTTCATCCAAAGACGGTAACAAAAATGTAGCATTTGCATTCTTGTCTTTCATATTGTCATTTTCTACTTGAGCTAGATATTTTCCCGTTTCCTAGCCACTCGATAAAGACCAATTAGAAGATGGAAATTTTGGCACTTGACTAAAAGATAGATGTTTCTTCATTTTTGGATAATTTGTCATAGGACAACCATTAGATAGGATGTGAAATACAATGCTTAATTATATAGTATTTGATAAAAAAATGATTTCCATCATCTTTCCAAATTGAGATGTGATGGTTCCTCCACTCTCCTCTAGTTTTCTATTATTTATTAAGAATTTATTATATTCCTCTTCATATTGGAGATGTCAACATTGGTTAAGATATTTCCATCTGGGAGTATATTTCTTCTCATCATTTGCAGGTGTCTTATCATACATCAGCAATTTCACTACCTTGCCAAGTTTCCAACTACATGAAATGCATTTAACTTCTCATGAGGTCTCATTCTCATTTTATTGAGGTATTGGTTCAATAAATGGGTATCTTAAGACCCAATCAAATTGGAATTTTCTCCTTATGTCCCATTGGCCCTTTTTCCTTTTCTGTGAATGCACTGTGTCACCTTGCAAGGAAAATTCTTCAACATTTAAACTACTAATTTAAGATGAAAATTCATGTGTCCCACTTTGATCACTAGAGAAATGTATTCTACCATCCATTGTATGGGTTGTAGATGCATTCTCAAAAGTGTTGACATATCTCTCACAGATACCTTGCTCAAGAGAGCTTGAAGCATGAATAGGATGTGGATTATTGGATTGAGGCTTTTGAAAATATGATATTACATCCTTTTGTCTTGATGTTTTATTTTTTGTTCCACAATCCATGTTTGGCATCTTACTTAATATTCCACAATTGAAATTCCAAATCGATATAGAAACCATAAGTGAAGCCTGCATGAGAAAAATGATATAAAATTGGTACAATAGCACATTATCAATTTATATTGACCTGACTTACAATGAGTGTTTACATTTACTCTTTCAATGAATTTTACATGACCAAATACATCAATAACATCCCCTGAAGGAGCTAGAACAATAATACATTAAAATTTGAAAGAATATATTCGAAAGTTACATTTTTCAACATATTTTGGACATGAAAAAACAAATAAAAAACCCTAAAAGTGAAGACTCAAACCCTAACTCTAAAACTAAGACTCAAAACTTATAAGTTTAACATTGAAACCCTACCCCTAAATTGATGAATGGTAATCTGAATTTTAATGTCTCCTAAATTTTTATACACATTTAAGATAAAGGGAACGGTAAGGAACAAGAATTTGGATCTATATGGAGCAGTAACTATGTCAAGGAAATCATAGCCTCTTTCCAAACTATTTCCTTTAAACACATATGTTGAGGAACCACAACTCAAAGGTGGATAAATGATCAAAATAAGACATTAATATATGCCATGGAGGCTATGCTCATTCAATAAGACAAATTGGTTGGATTTCATTTAAAGATATTCTTTGATGAAATAGCCAACTATCTAACCTATATAAGAAAAATTGTATACATTATGTAAGAAGTGAAGGAATGACAACAATATATGCTAGATAACATACTAAGGACATTGCAAGGCACACCAAGCCACAAACCACTATAATATCTTCAAGAACTGCCTAAGTTGAAGGATAGTCAAAACCTGAAATAGGTCATGTGCCTATAGCAATTCAAATTCATAATTATATTTGAGAACAGGATGCAAATTCATAATTATATTTAATATTTCACAGTTTAACTAAATACATATATGAAATCATTTCATGAGAGAGTAAATTCCTGCAAAGTTGGAGGTTCTCTTTATATCCACGTCATATGAAGGAAGTGAAAGAATTTTCTTGGTTGTGTTTTTCGATTAGCCCGTTCTCAAGGAACAAACCCAAAGTAAACATCATGTCCTTTTTTCATCTCTTTCTTCCTTTATGTGTTGTCTTTTTTTCCTACAAAGCATAAGGCCACATACCATACTAAAAAAATATTAAACAAACTAATGCAGTTTTTGTTCCAAGCATCTAACAAGTCCCTAAAACACATTATTGAAGTGGCTCTAGCACATGGGGCATTCACTAGTACTATTAAAGAAATATAATTTATTTACAACATTCATTGAACTATACCATAGAAAGAAATGACTACCCTCGTTATCCACAATACTAGATATAGGAAATTGAATCAAAATTCTATAACTAGCAATTTGATGAGCATTAATTGTAGAACATGAAGTATGATAACCTATTGAAAAATAGTTGTACCCCTTACCCTACTACCTAGTGATATTTTATAATTGAAAAATGTAATGAATCCTTGTCCTAATGTTGTTATCTCATTGATAAAAATATTCAATCTTTACCCAAGTGAAGTTATTTATCTTCAATCATATTTTCTATTGCTTGTAATAGAACAATCCACAATTCACATTACAAACTTGTTCTAATATGTCATTTTCCCCAGAACTAGATAGATTTTGTTTTCCCTTTTAAGTAAGACAAATCCTTAAGTTAGCTACTACAAGATGAGGTCAATAGTTGTCAAAGATTATTGGTAGTTGGAAAGAGGACCTATGGTATTACATAAATAGGTGGCCATCTCAATAATATATAGGAATCATAACAAAACTTAGGGAACTTTAATTGACCCATGGATGAGAAAGAGAAGCCTCAAACTAGCGACCCATTCTTATGTATCACCAGTCACATTTCCAAGTTTGCCAACTATGCAAAAGTAATCAAAGATTGATGTCATCAATAGACTTGGTAAAAGGCTTGGTGGAACTACCATAGATAATAAAAAACTTTGTATATCAAAACAGAGATACTGAAGCTACACACCTATGGAGATGAGAATGCTTCTTAGTCTTATATTAGGTCATCTGGTGGAAGAACCAAGTTCTAGATTATTGCTAACAACAAGGATAGTTGAATATTATTGAAATTTTGTGTTGTTGTATTATGCATGATGTTGAAGTTTTATTTAGGTTAGGGTTAATGCAAAGATAAATTTTAATTTATACTTTAATGCATAAACATATCTAAAAACAAAGCTAGATCCAGAAGAGTACTGCTATAATAAACTCTAACATAATTTTCATCTCTTTCAACTTTAACACTTTGTTGGTCACTGCATTAAAGTTGGTCCTTGAAATGGATTAACATTTCCAATATACAAAACATAAACATTGGAAAAATTACAATGAAACTAATACACAGTAATTAAAGGACAATTGCTAAATAGATCTGGTTTGAGTCTACCTTATACTCAGACATATTGTGTCATCTCTTGTCACTGTAAATACAAGATGTCATAATTCATACTTTGAGAGAGAGAAGGCTAAATTTTTATGGGTTCAGTTTAGATACATGCAATATAAAATCTTAGTCACCGAGTGGGACGATCTCATTAGGATAGCAACATTGATACTCAATCCCAATTATAAATAGGAACCCTAAAAGCCAATCATCTAGCAGATTTAACACCTCTACTAACTTATAATATAGGGTTTAACGTAGTCATAGATCAACTAGGATAGGGCACCACAGTCCATGGAAAAATTAGGAGATATCAAGTATAGTCATGATCCATATAGAATAGAGAAAACATAGTAAAAAAATATCCAAACAGTCATGACCTATTAGTAGAAGATAACCATAGTCATGTCCAATAGAGAAGGGACACCAAAGTCACGATCCAGCAAAGAAGGGACATGGAAGTCACTGTTCAGTATAGAAGGGACACGATAGTCACAATCCAATAGAGAAGGGACACTATAGTCAGTCCAGTAGAGAAGGGACACGACAGTCATAGTTCGTCCTTATAAGGTTTCTTAACAGACATGGTTCAATAGAGAAAGTGACACCACAGTCACGATCCAACATGAAGGTTAAGAATGATTCAATCAGACCATGACCCAACAGAATAAGGTCTCATATAGTCACTGCCTATCATAGAAAGGACAAGTTGTCCATAGTTTAATCTCATAAGATCACGACCCAACAAGAGATACACCAAAGAAATCATTGGTCATCTTCATGAGGTCATGTCCCCAGTCAATAAGGGTTAACACAACCCATGGCCAGCCCTAGATGGATTACTCAAACACGACCCAACACTTAGAGGGATTACACATGTCACATCCCATCCCTAGAAGGCATACATAGTCCAAGAGAGGATCACGGTCTGCATAAGCATCCCACAAAGAGAAATGGTGCTCATGTTCTTACACAAATAGAAACAAGAACCCAATACATCAAGTCAAAGAAGCAGTAACCCTAGATGTTAAGATGTAGCAAGCTCGTCAAGAAAAACCAATAGCAACAAACTCTAAAGTAGACAAAAATCAGATCTGATTTTCTCTCTTGTAGAAATGCCACCATTAAAAATGAAGAAGTAAACTTTAATTTATAATATTGACAAAACCTTATAGAAGGTCTCTTAGGTAACCCCTAGGTTTTAGGATAGTTACCAATAAAATAAAATAAAGATTAGGTTGACTTAGAATAGGGTACTAAAGGTCATATGGTCAATAACAATAAAATGAAAGTCATCATAACAAAGGTACACACGATAAGGGTGCTAGGACCAAGCAAAAGGTAAAGGACCATAAGTCAACGAAAGGGGTCATAATAAGAAGGTAAGATAACCCTCATACCCATAATACCAAGGTGTACCATAAGGGTGGAGAAACAACCCCTTTTACCCATAGGACCAACAAGACCAAGGACTTTAATATTTTCTCTCACAAGGTATATTATCACGTTTGTTCCATATATTTTTATCATCATTGTATAAGGAGAAGATCCAAACTGATGATTTGATCATTTGGTCCTCAATAATTCTCCTAAGGGTTAGGTGCCCGTGACATCATCAAGGGGTTTCCAATCCCTTAAGAAACATCCTATCAATAACCATTTAGGAGAGAGGGCATCACACATCATCATCTTGGTCAACATGAAAAATATCTACCTGGCTGACTAACCAGGGTTGCACCTACAGGGAGTAATTAGTCTTAGAACAAGAATTTGCTTGGTCCCAGACCAGGAATATCTCTACCTCAACCTGCAGGATATGCTTGGTCCTAGACCAAGAATCTGCCTCATCCTATAAAAGGAACCCTAGAGGCACATAGGGTCCCTAACCATGTGTTAAGGACTTTTCCATGGCATCAACCTACTTGGTCCCATACCAAGAACCCTAGAAGACTATTGGGGGCCCTAGGGTACCTTCTAGGGTCTTACTCTACCCTAGCTAGCTGACTAGGTGTTGCGGCTGCAACTGTTTTCCCCAAATTTCTTAAATTTTGGTCCCCTCCTCATGATTTAGAGTTGTTTTAATCGTTTGGATCCGTGAACTATTTTGATCATACTTTAATTTTGAATGATTATTGAAGGCTAACACTCGTCCTGGTTTTTGGAAGTTGCGTGTGTTTCGAAGTTGTTTTTAGATCGCATATTTTAAGTTTGGGTTTGTTTGTTGAAGGGCCACCGTTTCAGAGGAGAAATAGTTTAACCGTTGCTAGATTTCAGAGTATTAAGCACTTAGTGTTTTATTTTGATCGGAGCATTTTATTTTGATTGGAGGATGTAGTCTTCTTTAGCTTCCGCCGTTGCGGCTCCCAAACCAGTTAGTTGCCCGAAGTACAAAGAGCTCCAACTGCCGACACTTATCAGCCTTTTAGTCACGCATGTCTTTAACCTTTCCTTTTCCACCGTTGCGGCTGGGAAATTCATTCAGCTTCCGATGTAAATATCTTCCGACGTCCGATTGAGAATTTTTCCTGCCCTCCGGTCGCATATACGTAACCTTTTCGCTTCCACCGTTGCGGCTCCCAAATCGGCTAAGCGCCCGAGGTCCAAAACGCTCCGCCAGCCGATGCATTAGTCTTTTAGTCGCTTTCCTGTAACTTTTTCTTCTCCCGCTGTTGCGGCTCCCAAAGTAGTTAAACCTCTGAAGTGTAAAGCCTTTCGACTTCCGATTGAGAGTGTTCCCGACAGCAGGTCACGTATCCTTAACCTCTCCTTTTCTGCCGTTGCGGCTAGGAAAGCCTTTTCGCGTTCGATGTCAATATCCTTCCGGCTTCCGATTCAGAACTTTCCTGCTCGAGGCTTAGTCAAAACTCGTCCGTTTATTAAAATTCTCAGATCAAAGTATGCACCTGGCCGTTTTCTTGTGGATTAGCCATTTCAGGTGGTTTTAAGTTAACGTTTAAAATGCCATTGCAACGAATGATGCATTGTAATTGATTGTAGGTAAAACTCAAGGGACTGTTGGGGCAACCACGGTGTGAAGGCGTAGCTTGACAGTTTATAAAAAATCAAATCAAAACCGGCAGAGTCGTAAGGGAGACAAGCGAAGGAAAAGACAAAATATCGAAAGCAACAAAAGACGCAGATCTGAAAGGTCCAGCAGTTACTCAACTGATCATGAGCATACGAAGAGAATATGGAGAGAGGAATATGAAACGCTCGAAGAACCGAAGAGTCACAGGTTTGGGGGAACCCAAGCGGTCTGCTGATTTGTTTAAATATTTGAAAGTTAGAAGTTACAGGGACTTTTTTCCCGAGGAAAATTTGTAAACCATTTGCTTGTAAGAGGAACTATTTCGTTTTATAATCAGAAACTGCAACTTTTCCTGTTGGAGAAAGCGTAATGTGGAATGTATCAATGTGATTAAATGAGCAATGTTGAAGGGGAACTATTTCGTTTTCAGTTGTGTTTCATTAGCTGTGAGAGTGTTTTAACTTCCTGAACCTATGTTCTTGTTTGAATGCTCTTCAATATATTTTGTAATGTTTTCCACTGTGAGTAATGAAGGTTGTTCATAGACAATTGGCTATCTGGTTGTTCAAATATCTGTAATTGTTCATGTGTCTTGAAAGAAGTATCAGCTATCTATAACTTTTCATAATGCATGCACAAAATATATTACTCACCAATGAATGATAATCCTGCTCCCTAGGGATAGATTAGGTAGTTAGTTTTAATTTCTTGTTGTAAGTGATTTAGATGCTTGTGAGCGCTAAGATGAGAGGTAAGAACCTGCGCATCACATTGTGACTGCTCCCTGCTTATTGATCACCTTGCATTTAGTTAGGCATGTGCATCTCATACATTAAATCAAAAATACAAAAATACATGGTGGACTGGGCCGCAACTGGTAAAACCTTCTGTTTTTTGTTACTTTGACCTACGGTAGCAGGACCGCAAACCGGACGGATTCTCCATACCAAACAGTCACGGGCTAGTTGGGAACGTTGACTGGGGAGAATCCCTTGCTGTTGTTGCCTGCGATTTTCCAGGCCTCAACAGTTCTGGCGCTAGAAGGAGGGACGCCAGTGCATGGCTGGCCGAGGAAACCCGTTTTCCTGAGATTATTCCACCGGTAACAGTTCTGAAAGCAGTGGACTTCATAATCCAATTCCGGAAGAAAGGAATAGAGAACATCTATATTTTGTTGGCAACGAATTTGTTAATGACCTGAGAAGACACACCAGGGCATATGTAAAGAAGATTGGAGGATTGCCAATTATCCCTGAATTTCCCAGAAGAGAATATAAAAAGAAAGATCGTCCTGTAGTAGAAGACTCAGTGCTGGTTGGATACTGGGAAGAACTTGTAGAAACAACCTTATAGGAAGTTGTACTACCTTTGAATCAAGAAGGCCCAGATACCCCTCAATTTTCTCCTGCTCACACTCCTATTGGCTCACCTCCTCACTCTCCACCCAGACTCATGGCAGGAGTAAATGCTAATCCACCACCCAACCCACCAAATCCACCACCTGCCTGGAGAGCCACATTGCCTTTAAATCTAACACCTCAGCTACATGATTTACCTCAATCCTTTGAAAATATGCTGCCCAAGTTTGACCCCAATGAGAAGATCCTAGTAGATGACCACCTGCAAATTTTTTACTTGGCAATAGAAGGGTTAAGGGCCGGGGAGTACGAAGATGTAGTCTGCAGATTATTCCCGCATACCCTTAAAGGAGCTGCAGCATCATGGTATTTTGGGTTGCTTGCAAACTCTATCCCTGATTGGGATACCTTCGAGAGAATTTTCAGAAGTAAGTATGCAACTCAGAAGACTCATGCAGCCCTCATGAAAGGGCTATGTGCCTTGAAGAAGGAGAGAAAGGAGAAGGTGCACAGTTTCACACAAAGTTTTGCAGCATATCTCAAGAATTTCTCTGAAGCTGATAAACCTTCGGACAAGGTACCGATTGAATATTACACTTCAGCTTTAGGCCCTGAGTTGGCCATGTTTGCCAAAATAAGGGCTAAGCCTACTTTGGCAGAAACCTATGCAGAGGCAGAAGTAGTGGAGGCTGAAAGGGAAAGTATCGAAGATTACCCTGAACAGATAGGAGAGAAAGGAGCAGGAAGGAAAGCCTTAGTGTTTACTAAGCCTAAGGAAGAGAAATCACCAGATATTGAAAATATGGAAAAAATGATGCAGAAGCTTTCCAACAAAATCATAGATTTGGAGAAAGAGAAAGAAACACAAAAGTTCTATAAGCCCTATTATAAGAAAAGAGAGGATAACAATCAGTCTCAACCTCCTCCTCACAATACTGCATCTATGAATCTAACAGAAGTAGGAATGGAAAATTTTTGCACTTTCCACCAACAACCACACTCTGAAAGAAATTGTCCTCAATGGATAAAATCAACGACGTTGGTTATGAATCAGTTGTTGGATTCTAAGTTAACGGAAGATGGAGATGAAGAAAGAAAAGAGAATACTACTTCAACAAAAGAACAAGAAGAGGAAACCATGGTCTTGTGGGATTCTGTTTCGTTATTTGATGCTGAAGAGGAAAAGAATCAGGGGTACAAGGACGTCATGGAAACCAACGTAGCAACAAGAACCCAAGGGCCAATTAAAGAAAACAGTCTCATTCTCCCAAAGATCAAAAGGCTGCAAAAAAATGTAAATAAATTTCAAAATCATTCCGCGGCTGATAAAATTCCTGAATTCACAATTACCAGCCAAGATCCTAGGAAGACTGATATGTTCACCAAGCCAAATGAGGAAAAGATGAATGCTGATAAACCTCATCCCATTGAACAGCTGATGGATTATGACATCGTGGAGGATTTAAAGAAGGTAAAAGCAAATGTTCCACTATTTGAAATGTGTAAAGTGCCGCAGCAAAATGAAAGACTATTAAAAGCACTTGAAGCATCGGATGAGAAGCTGCACTGACAATCAATCTCAGGAAGAAGAAGAAATCGAAGAAACCAGCATTGGAGGTAAGTCTAAGAGCAAACAACCACCTTTCCTCCTCACGTTTGAAATTTTCAATCATAACGTGCACAATTGTCTGGTAGACTTAGGGGCATTAGTTAATGTCATGCCAATATCCTTATGTAAAAAGATAAATGGGCAGCCTAATCCATCCACGTGGAGGGTTGTTCAGTTGGACAGGACGGATGTCAAGGTGATTGGTGAGATGGAAGACGTCCTAGTCCGTTTGGCATCCAATGATAAAGTGTGCCAAGTCATTAATATCGTGGTGGCTGATATACCAGACGCTTACGGTCTTGTCCTGATCAGATATTGGTCGGCCAAACTAAATGGATATTTTGCCTCGGATTGGTCACATCTGTGGCTACCATACAAAGGAATTCCGAACCAGATTAATATTTTAAGGGAGCCTCACATGAAATACAACGTTACTCAATTGTATGAGAAGAATGAACCAGTGGATTCTGTATTGGGAAACTATTTTATTGAGTTGGAACCAGGAAATTACCAAGCAGAAGAAGCCAACAACACATCAGACACTCAGCTTGATCTCCTTCGATTCTCGCAGGTTGATGAGATTGACTGTAACATAGTAAACTTAGTAGTAGGAGTATATTTGCATTCAGTAGTTAGTGATTTTTGGAATTTGTTTTTTTATGGCTCTAAGATGTTAGAAGGGTCAAGGGCTGGCTGTGTCCTGATATACCCCCAGAAGAATAAATTTTTTCTCTCATGTAGATTAGAGCTTGAATGTACTAATAATACAGCGGAGTATGAAGCGCTGGTGCAGGGCTTGAGGAAAGCGATTGAATTAAAGGTAAGTAAGTTAAAAGTTTTTGGAGACTCTGAAATTATTGTGAAACAAATCCGAAATCAAATAAATTGTGTTTCCCCTCACTTAAAGGCTTACCAAAATGAGGTATGGGACCTGCTTAAATGTTTTAATTCATTCAATATTGTTTCAATTCCAAGACTTAAAAATGCAGCAGTTGACTTGTTAGCCACATCAGCCGCTAGGTCGGTACCCACTAATAATCGATGCTCTGTTGAATTACTTTTCAGGCCCTCAGTACCTGATATGATTACCAACCTACGAGTGTTCGATGATGACCAGCAAATTATAGAATGCTTAACGAATGACGAGGTATTTAAAGGAGCTATTATAGACGATGAAGAACATCAGGATGAGCTGAAGTATGACAATTTCATTCCTAAAGGAGTCAGAACATTAGAAAAAATGTTCGATTTAAATGAAAAGTTCAGAAGACCAGCCAACGTTGTTGTACAGGATAATTCACCTAATAACCTAGGTCTGGGGGGGTTACCAACATACTCATAGCTTGCAGACAATTTGACTCTAAAAGCACAGAATAGGAAATAGGAAAGTAGAAGGACTTACTTGTATTAAACGAAGGTTGATCCTTGCTATCTTCTTCCTCTCTGATCCACTTCCAAAGTCTCCAGGATAGTTCCTCCTTCACCTGTTAATAAACACTCTTCCAGATACAAAACAATTCATATATATAGATGCAGGTTAGGCAAATCATATATCATATTGAAATGTAAATATTTACCAATCCACAAGATATGAAGCACATATGGAAGAAGTAATATCTTTATTAACAATAATAGAAAGAGTTTAGGTTACAACCCAATGTTTGAACAAGGACTCCTCTGTCGCCAAAGGACTCTGAGTTTCTCTGCTCCACAGATTTCTGTAGACAATCCACCAGCATAACTTTGCTCTGCAAGTATGTATTATTTAACACCCTCCCCAAGGCCTCTATTTATATGGATGAAATGAGGCAGTTCTCGAAGGTTAGGGAGGTTGTGGCAGTTAAGAAGATTAAGTTAAATGAGTAAACTAATCTTCCATTAGCGCATGGTTTTATGTTTTAATGTTGAGGAAACCATTCGTGGGTCTGTAGTAGAGCAACCCGCGAATGATTCACAACTCTATAGAAGAGAAACCCGTGAATACAAAGATACGCGACTTGCTGTATTGGAGACTCGCGAATGATGCGCGAGTTGTCATTATAGAGAGTCGCGAATACAACTCAACATGGCAAAAAATGGCAAAGTAACCAGCTGGGTGTATAGGGAATGTACTTCATCATAAGCCAAGGTATAGTGAATATGGGCAACCTCAATCCATAAGTGTCCTTTTGTGTGCCGACATCAGGGATATCAGCACTCAGACAGAGAGGTGCCATTCAGGTGTATAACAGATGCCCCCTAATGTGTGAGGTCAGAGGGGAACGATGGTCGAAATACATTATAATATTTAACTCAGGAGAAACTCAGAAATCCAGTGGAGCAGAAGAAGTACCTGAAACAAATACATAGTAATGTCATAAAAAAAATTATATCTAAGGATGCTATGTTCAATTTACTGGAACACTAGCTCCTTTACAATATTTGAGTACATCATATGATACGGGTAAAAACCACGTATTTACAAAGGTGGAGCAAAGCCACAATACAATAATGATGAGTCTTCAAAGATCGGGAAGTCGGATATAGAAATGGAACATAGTCTTGCGCAACTTAGTTCATGAGTGAGGAACTAAGGTCTTCATAAAAGATCCCAAAGAACCAGTACAATCCAAGCCATGTGAATAAGGGTAAGCTGAAGTCGAACATGGAAAGGATTCAATAGTTTGTCAACCAATAGATGATAATTGACAACTGAAGCAAAGGAGTTCACCAATGATGAAAGTGAATCCAGAGGTACCATCGTCAAAGCTCTAGGTCATTGTCATCAG
>LPNX010174445.1:597149-616821 GCA_001517045.1 Pseudotsuga menziesii | reverse complement strand
CTCGACTGTGTCAAAGTCAAAGCGGTTAGCTATTAATTCCAGTTCACCAAGAACCTCACTTACTCCTACTGGTTCAAAAGAACCACCTGTGCTTAGTCTCCACCTTCGAGGTAAAGGTGGAGGTTCCAGAGGTGAGAGAGGAGGAAGGTTTCTCAACCTTCTTGACCTTCTAACAAGTTGGTCCTCCAGAATTAAGACTTTAAAAAATCACACCCTCAGGCCAACTAAACACAAGCAGATCCACAGAGCACACACTAAAAAGATCCTAGAGTCTCAAGCAATCAAAATAGGCTATAAAGATATGCTTTCTCGAAGAAAGCTGATGAACAGTTACTTGGCGTCCTTGAGGGGTTCTTAGGCACAAGCGGAGGAATCACCCAACCGCCCTCCTACACTTTCCACAAGGGTTACCTTCCAAGTCCGTTCAAGGTGAACCAGAAATAACCTTCCGGTTTACCTAGGTATGAGCCCTAAAAAGACAAGAGACTAAGGCTACCTTGACAATACCTACTGTTTGGGGGGACAGTCGCAAGGCGAACTCGTACACATGGGCAGGGTAGCTGAGCCCGAAACTCTATCTAGGAAAGAATCCCCAGATGCGTAAAAGTGATGGGTTACGTTTTGACAAGGATTCAGGGGGTTATCCCCTCTGTCCAAGCCTCCATGCGGCCTAGTGCTTAACTCCCGTTTGAGAGGAGCTTCCCAGATACAACGGTAGAACCAAGGATTTACCTAATGAATAGTTCACTACGTCTGAGTTTATAATTTGTGGGAAGTTTACACTCCCTAGCCCACAAATCTAGCCTAAGCTAGTAGGTGACATGCCCTAAAAATAAAAACTTACTAATAAATTTTAATTTTATGCGTTAGTTTTAAGGGTTGTTCTTTACTCAAAGGAAGTGGAAGTGATTGACTGTATGATGTTTTGACTCAGCAGAAAATAAATGAAAGTAAAAGTGCATTTAAAGAAAACTATCACTATAAAATAAACTTCTTTTCATTTTTTCAAATATGTATTGATGAATTGACAGCACTTAATAAGAGAAACTAGCCTATGTTTTTGTATTTTTCTGAGATAATATTCTTTAAACTGAAACAAACACTACTTTATGCAAAAATTACAATGCAAAAGATTAACTATGTTTTGTTTTTCACTTTAAAAAATGCTAAAAAAAAGTACTATGCATCTACAATGCACTGCTTGAGTAAACTTGACACTTATGGACTGTATAAAAACTACAAACTGAAGTAAACAGGCAAACAGGACCAAAAGACCAGCAAGAAAAGCAGGTTAGGACCCTAGTTTGGGTGCAAGCATTGACACAAAATCAAAGCAGACTTTAAACAGGCAAGTGCAAACCAATAATTGACAGAAAGCAGACTGGAAAAACAGAGTCTAAGACCCTGATCACTGATCTAGACTCAGGCACTCTCACCAACAACCCAAACAAGCCAAAAAACTTCAAGATGCAAACAGTGAATAAAACAAGTAAAAAGGGACTGAAGGGCTTTCAAAAGCACTAAGATGTGATCACCTGATACATTCAAACAACTCTACAACACTCTTAGAGAAAATCTTCTCAGGAAACAGGACTTATAACAGGAAAAAGACCAAGCAAACTTTCACACAAAAAACCCAGTTTCCAGGAGTACTCATGACTGTGTAGTAGTGCAAGTCGCGAATGATTCGCGACTGTTCAATAGAACAACCCGTGAATGCAACTCAAAATTCGCGACTGTCCAGAAGGGCAACCCGCGAATGGGTACAATTTTTTTTCAAAAGCAGAGAGAAATAGCCCAAGACTTTCAAATGCTGAAGTAATTAAGAAGCAGGATAAAAATCACAAGCAGACTTCAAGCAAACACTGGTCAGGAAGCAGAAAAAGACCTAAATCAGACTAGGCTTCCCCAGCGGAGTCACCAGTTCTGTTGTACAGGATAATTCACCTAATAACCTAGGTATGGGGGGGTTACCAACATACTCATAGCTTGCAAACAATTTGACTCTAAAAGCACAGAATAGGAAATAGGAAAGTAGAAGGACTTACTTGTATTAAACGAAGGTTGATCCTTGCTATCTTCTTCCTCTCTGATCCACTTCCAAAGTATCCAGGATAGTTCCTCCTTCACCTGTTAATAAACACTCTTCCAGATACAAAACAATTCATATATATAGATGCAGGTTAGGCAAATCATATATCATATTGAAATGTAAATATTTACCAATCCACAAGATATGAAGCACATATGGAAGAAGTAATATCTTTATTAACAATAATAGAAAGAGTTTAGGTTACAACCCAATGTCTGAACAAGGACTCCTCTGTCGCCAAAGGACTCTGAGTTTCTTTGCTCCACAGATTTCTGTAGACAATCCACCAGCATAACTTTGCTCTCCAAGTATGTATTATTTAACACCCTCCCCAAGGCCTCTATTTATATGGATGAAATGAGGCAGTTCTCGAAGGTTAGGGAGGTTGTGGCAGTTAAGAAGATTAAGTTAAATGAGTAAACTAATCTTCCATTAGCGCATGGTTTTATGTTTTAATGTTGAGGAAACCATTCGCGGGTCTGTAGTAGAGCAACCCGCGAATGATTCGCGACTCTATAGAAGAGAAACACGCGAATACAAAGATACGCAACTTGCTGTATTGGAGACTCGCGAATGATGCCCGAGTTGTCATTATAGAGAGTCGCGAATACAACTCAACATGGCAAAAAATGGCAAAGTAACCAGCTGTGTGTATAGGGAATGTACTTCATCATAAGCCAAGGTATAGTGAATATGGGCAACCTCAATCCACAAGTGTCCTTTTGTGTGCCAACATGAGGGATATCAGCACTCGGACGGAGAGGTGCCATTCAGGTGTATGACAAACGTGAAGACCCACAGCTCATCTCTACAATTCGAACTGATAAATTTAGGGACTGAGACGAATCCTAAATTTGTGAATCTCGGCAAATGTTGTTCACCAGCAGAAAGAGACAAGTTTGTCAGTCTATTTAAACAATATAAAGATGTTTTCGCATGGACATACGACTATTTGAAAACATACGACACTAGCATCATCAAGCATGTTATTCCCGTCAAAGCTGGCATCAAGCCATATCAGCAACCTTTGAGAAAAATGCATCCAAAATTGGAACCACTGATTTAGAGTGAAGTGAAGAAATTATTGGATGCTAGAATCATTTTCAAAGTCAGACACTCTGAGTGGGTATCAAATCTGGTACCAGTGAGAAAAAAGTCTGGAGAAATCAGACTCTGCGTGGATTTCAGGAATTTAAACTGCGCTTTAGATAAAGATAACTATTCTATGCCACCCATGGAGCAATTGCTACAAATGGTCTCAGGTTCTGAACTATTTTCGTTATTAGATGGTTTCTCTGGCTACAATCAAGTATTAGTCGCCGAAGAATACAAATTGAAGACAACGTTCAGGACCAAATGGGGAACCTTTGCCTACAGAAGGATGCCCTTTGGGCTTATAAATGTTGGAGCAACGTTTCAGAGGGCTATGGACATAGCTTTCCGTGGACTGATTGGCCATAGTGCTGTAGTGTACCTTGATGATATTACGATATTCTCAAAGAAGAGAGATGAGCACGCGTTTCATTTAAGGCATATTTTTGAACGCTGTCGAAAATATGGCATCTCGCTCAATCCCAAAAAATGTGTGTTTTCTATTACGGAGGGTAAGCTGCTTGGTCACGTAGTATCGAAGAAGGGAATTTCTATAGATCCAGAAATAATTAAGGCCATTGAGCAAATCCCCTTGCCCCATAATAAAAAAAGGGATGCAATCATTTATGGGAACCATAAACTTCATGCAAAGATTTGTGCCTGATTTCGCTCAGATTGTCAAGCCGCTGTAGCAGATGGTGAAGCAAAATACACAATTCAAATGGACTGAGATTGAGAAGAATGCCTTCAGCAAAATTAAAACTGTTGTTGCACACGCTCCCTCCCTGAAAATCCCATATTTGGATAAAGACTTTATTATGTATACCTTTGCATCTGATGATTCGCTAGCAGCTATGCTTACGCAAAAGGAAGATGAGGGGGATGAATTCCCAATATCTTTCATGAGCACTAGTCTGCAAGGGGCTGAATTAAATTACCCAGCCATTGATAAACAAGTTTACGCAGTATTCAAAGCAGTGAAGCAATTCAGGCCTTATATTTTAAAAAATAGAACCAAGGTAATCGTCCCCTACCCAGCTGTAAGATCCCTTCTTATACAGAAAGAGTTAGGAGAAAGAAGGGGCAACTGGGTAACAGCTCTTCAAGAGTACAACCTTGAATTCAAGCCATCCTCTATAGTTAAAGGACAAGGGTTGTGCAAACTGATGACTGAAAATGGGAATAATGAAGAAAACGCCTGGGAGGATGAAGCCGAATTACATGTAATGGAAGTATGTCCTTTGTTTACAGCTCCCGAGTCTTGGTATAGAGACCTCGTGCATTACCTGCAGACAGGGTTGTTTCCAGAACATTGGAATTCTAAGCAAAGAAGAGCGTTGCATCTCAAATCAGCATCCTATCAAATTGTTGAAGGAATATTATTCAGAAAAAACTATGACGGAGTTCTCCTAAGATGCTTAGAGAAAGAAGATGTGAAGAAATTAATGACAGATTTACATGACGGGCCTGCTGGGGGGACATTATTCAGGAGATACTACAGCTCACAAAATCCTTAGGGCAGGTTACTATTGGCCTACGCTCTTCAAAGATGCACACGCACATGTTAGGAAGTGTGATATCTGCCAAAGGTGTAGTGGGAGACAACCTAAAGCAGCGGCACCACTAAAGCCTGCGATGATCACAGAGCCATTCGAGCAATGGGGGTTGGATATTATTGGAGAAATAAAACTGAATTCCTCTCTGCAACACAAGTACATTCTGACCGTGACTGATTATTTCACTCGCTGGGTCGAAGCTATCCCACTGCGCAAGATAAATGAAGACGAGGTCATCAGCTTCCTACAAGATCATATCATGACTAGGTTTGGAGTTCCAATTTCGTTAGTCTTTGATAATGCTAAATACTTTTCATCAATTAAATTAACTACTTTTGCTCATGATAAAGGGATAAAATTGCATTATTCTGCTAATTACTATCCACAAGGAAATGGCCTGGCTGAATCCTCTAACAAAAACTTGATCAGAATTTTAAAGAAGACTGTAATAGAAAACCAGAGGAGTTGGCACTCAGCGCTACCAAATGCCCTTTGGGCTGATAGAGTCACCCCCAAGTCTTCGATTGGAGTGTCTCCATATACCCTTGTCTACGGTAAAGAAGCCATTCTTCCTCCCAATATCATGCTACCTTCTTCCATAATAGCTCAAGAATCTAGAGGGTTGGATGATGAAGTTTTGCAAATAAGGATAAATAATCTCCTGAAAGCAGAAGAGGCTAGATTTAAAGCCAGAGAGTGCTTTAAGCAACAATAGAAGGTAATAAAGAGATGGTTCGACAAGCATAAGGCAGGAACAAAAGAGTTTGAAGTGGGAGATCTAGTTCTCAAGTGGGATCACCCCCATGATGAGAAAGGAAAGCATACTAAATTCTAGCAGTTGTGGGTAGGCCCTTTTCATATTGCGGCAAATCTTGGCCCTTCCACTTATAAGTTGCAGGATCTACAGGGTTGGGAAGAGAACTTACCAGTAAATGGTTTGGTTCTCAAGCCTTATTTTTCATAAGGATTTGTTTGATTTCTTCTGTCTTGTATATAAATAATCTGTTTTGGCTGTCTTTTTGAGTCTTTGAGTCATGAAGTTTAGTTTTGTTTTACTTTGGATTTTCTGTTTGATTTTAAATAAAAGAAGAAATCTTTGGTCGCATGGAGAGCATTAGAATTATGGACCAACTAAAATCCTTGATTACAAGACTGTGTATTATGGTTTTATCTGATAGAGTTTCTTCTAGTTTAGCAGTTTTCCTAAATGGCTGTGAATGCATTGAAATCCTGTTTAATCCCTGTAAAGTAACTCAAGAGTAAAAGGTCTGGAATACTATTTTAAGGCTCCATCCATCTCACACTTAAAAATGTCCTAGGGGGGTGACAGCAAAAGACCCATGGAAAGGAAGCAGGGTAAACAATATATTATATATAAATGATCCCATGCCAAAAATTGAAAGCCAAAGGGCTAAGAAGAGTCAAAAACTCCTATGAAAGCATCATACATCAAAGCAAATTCTGAATCATAAGTACTAAATTGCCGAAAGTTCCTCTCCGTCCATGAGCTGAGACATGAAGTACACCGCTCACACAAAAGGACACTATGGGATAGAGGAGCCTGAATTAAAATTCAAAAAGAAAGGCATGCAGGAGGACTCATATGAAAAAGGAAAAAAGTCTGAAAAGCACAAAAAAGTGCAAAATGGCATGGGAATGAGGAACAAATGAATATTTATGTTTACCAGATGTTACGATCCTGTTGTGTCCAAGCTGGAAGCTACCTAAAGACACAGGTAAAAATGAAACTCATACTTCTGCCCTCGAAAGAGTTATCTTGACTTTGAAACCTTGGTTTCCATTTTCTCGAACAGGACTACCCTCAATGATTCAAAGTTCATATATCTGCCATTTGGGAAATCCATATATCTAGAAGAATTCAACATGGTGGTTTTATTATCAAATAGTCGGTTACTCAAGGAAGAAATTGTCCAGAGGTCTAGGTTCACCAGGTAGTCGCCAATTGTTGCGGCTGCAACTATTTTCCCCAAATTTCTTAAAATTTGGTCCCCTCCTCATGATTTAGAGTTGTTTTAATCGTTTGGATCCATGAACTGTTTTGATCATACTTTAATTTTGAATGATTATTGAAGGCTAACACTCGTCCTGGTTTTTGGAAGTTGTGTGTGTTTCGAAGTTGTTTTTAGATCGCAGATTTTAAGTTTGGGTTTGTTTGTTGAAGGGCTGCTGTTTCAGAGGAGAAATAGTTTAACCGTTGCTGGATTTCAGAGTCTTAAGCACTTAGCATTTTATTTTGATCACAGCATTTTATTTTGATCGGAGGATGTAGTCTTCTTTAGCTTTCGCTGTTGCGGCTCCCAAACCAGTTAGCTTCCCGAAGTACAAAGTGCTCTAACTGTCGACGCTTATCAGCCTTTTAGTCGCGCGTGTCTTTAGCCTTTCCTTTTCTACCATTACGGCTGGGAAAGTCATTCAGCTTCCGATGTAAATATCTTTCGACGTCCGATTCAGAATTTTTCCTGCCCTCCGGTCGCATATCCGTAACCTTTTCGCTTCCGCCGTTGCGGCTCCCGAATCGGCTAAGCGCCCGAAGTCCAAAACGCTCCGCCAGCCGATGCATCAATCTTTTAGTCGCTTGCCTATAACTTTTTCTTCTCCCGCCGTTGCGGCTCCCAAAGTAGTTAAACCTCCTAAGTGTAAAGCCTTCCGACTTCCGATTGAGAGTGTTCCCGACAGTGGGTCACGTATCCTTAACCTCTCCTTTTCCGCCGTTGCATCTAGGAAAGCCTTTTTGCGTCCGATGTCCATATCCTTCCAGCTTCCGATTCAGAACTTTCCTGCTCGAGGCTTAGTCAAAACTCGTCCGTTTATTAAAATTCTCAGATCAAAGGATGCACTTGGCCATTTTCTTGTGGATTAGCCATTTCAGGTGGTTTTAAGTTAACGTTTAAAATGCCATTGCAATGAATGATGCACTGTAATTGATTGCAGGTAAAAATCAAGGGATTGTTGGGGAGACCATGGTGTGAAGGCGTAGCTTGACAGTTTATAAAAAATCAAATCGAAACCGACAGAGTCGTAAGGGAGACAAGCGAAGGAAAAGACAAAAAATCGAAAGCAACAAAAAACGCAGATCTGAAAGGTCCAACAGTTACTCAACTGATCATGAGCATACAAAGAGAAGATGGAGAGAGGAATATGAAACGCTTGAAGAACCGAAGAGTCACAGGTTTGGGGGGAACCCAAGCGGTCTGCTGATTTGTTTAAATATTTGAAAGTTATAAGTTACAGGGACTTTTTTCCCTGGGAAAATTTGTAAACCATTTGCTTGTAAGAGGAACTATTTCGTTTTACAATTAGAAACTGCAACTTTGCCTGTTGGAGAAAGCGTAATGTGGAATGTATCAATGTGATTAAATGAGCAATGTTGAAGGGGAACTATTTTGTTTTCAGCTGTGTTTCATTATCTGTGAGAGTGTTTTAACTTCCTGAACCTATGTTCTTGTTTGAATGCTCTTCAGTAAATTTTGTAATGTTTTCCACTGTGAGTAATGAAGGTTGTTCATAGACAATTGGCTAGCCGGTTGTTCAAATATCTATAATTGTTCATGTGTCTTGAAAGAAGTATCAACTATCTATAACTTTTCATAATGCATGCACAAAATATATTACTCACCAATGAATGATAATCCTGCTCCCTAGGGATAGATTAGGTAGTTAGTTTTAATTTCTTGTTGTAAGTGATTTAGATGCTTCTGAGCGCTAAGACGAGAGGTAAGAACCTGTGCATCATGTTGTGACTGCTCCCTGCATACTGATCACCCTGCATTTAGTTAGGCATGTGCATCTCATACATTAAATCAAAAATACAAAAATACACGGTGGACCGGGCCGCAACCGGTAAAACCTTCTGTTTTTTGTTACTTTGACCTACGGTAGCCGGACCGCAAACCGGACGGATTCCCCATACCAAACAATCACGGGCTAGTTGGGAACGTTGACTGGGGAGAATCCCTTGCTGTTGTTGCCTGCGATTTTCCAGGCCTCAACACTAGGGTACCATCCTCCTTGAGAATGGGTCTCACGGCTACACCAATTTTAACACATGAAGCATTTTGTATATCTCTTTACCCCTTCAAATATAAAATACAGTATGGTTATCCAACTCTCTTTCTTTTTGTTGTGAAAACAAAATGCGTAGTTAGGATATATTTGTAGGCATGGACATAATATTTGAGCATGTCTTTAAAATTTAGAGGTATCATCTACTCTATGTAATATAAGATTATTTAACCCTTTGCAATCCTTGGAAAGGCACATATAATGGTGATAAGAAATGCATTTGTGTTATACATTGTCCCTATTTGAGGATTGACTAGAATGAGCCCCATTCATCACATACCATCATTTTTAAAAATAGTAACAACACAACCTTCTCCTTCAATTAGACTTGGAAGTGTTATTACATTTGGCAGCCTTTCAATCAACGACAATCCACAAGATTGGTACTAGAACCAGCAACCAACAGGATACATAGGAATATATTTATTTTGTGACTATCTGAGCATATCCATGAGAGGCCTAATCTACATTCCATGTATTTTAATGAGTTTAAGAGGGTTCATACCCCAAGGTTCAAGGATTCATGGTCACCATCAATGTTAAAACCAACCTTACTCATCCTCCAATCCCTTAGTTTAAGGGGGGGGGACTATGAATTTTTGAGCATCTAGATGAAGGAACTATTACATTATGAAGATTTACATGATCTAGATGAAAATGGAGGCCAGTTCCTTGTAATTAAGCCGCTTACAACACATGAACACAGGCTCAAAGAGATCAACTAAAAGTGAACAAAAAGGACTCAAAGGTGTTGTTATGTATTTAGCAAGCCATGCATGATTTACTTTTCCAAGAACTGTAGTAGCAACAAAGTCAAAGGAAGCATGGAATATGCTACAAAATGAATATCAAGGTATGAAAAAGGTAAAGACTGTAAAACTTTGATTACTGAGAAGGGATTTTGAAATTTTATCAATGAAAGAGTTTAAATTTATGCATGATTTGTTCACTTTTGTTATGGGGATGATAAATTCAATGAGACCTCATGGAGATAGTTTGAAAAATCAGAAAATAGTTGAGAAAAATTCATATTTCATCCCATATTCCATCCAATGATTTTTTTTACTCCCATATTTCATCCAGTCATGGTTGTGATTGGGGAATTCAAATATTGTCCATTGATTTCTATTTAAAAACTCTTAGGATCACTTGAAGTACGTGAGAAGTGAATGAATAGGTTTATAGATCATGCTTCTATTGAACATGCATTTGAATAACAAGTTAAAATTGATGATTAAAAAAAATTTAACACCCCTCTTAAGGAGAACCTTCATCATATATAGGTTAAGGAATAGGAGTATCTAGAGCTAGGGAAAAAATCTGTGGAAGAGGCGAATACATAGGAGTATCTAGATGAGAAGGAAGAAGTCCTGGAAGAAGGAACAACATTTGTGATAGAGGTAATCAATGTTTTGGAAAACCCCATATTCAATGTTATTATCGTTAAAAAATATGGAAATTATGAGCCTGAGTGTAAGAAAAAATATTTTATATCAGGAAGAAACCATAGGATATGGAATAGGAAGTGTTTATGATAATTGGTTATGGAAAAATTTTAATATATGTTTGAGGACTTAATGCATATATGTATCATCAAATGTACAGTTATACAATCCCCATTATTCATCTTGATTGAATGGTTACGACAACAATATTTGTTGACAATCTTGATGGAAACTTAATTAGCATGTGTTGCATGTGGTGGTTGTGTCACTATCTTTGATACCTCAAGTTGTGCTATTGCGGTTGTGTTATTTCCTAATGTTGGGTTGTTGGTATTTGTAAGCCCAACTTGATGTTGTTTACACTATGTTAAAGTATGAAAACATATCCATATGGTCATATAGATCCATACAAACATATCCTTACAATCATAAATATTTCTTACATTCATATGGGCAGGCGCAAGCAAGAAACTACAGGTTGTTTTCTATGTTTTGGTGGGAATTTTTCCTTAGTAAGTTTGTAGGTTTGTTTCATTTGAGTGTCCATACAACTATTAGTTTGACAGTATTTGTAGGCCTCCTTGTAAGCTTTGAAGTCTCAAGGAAAGGCTGCTTTGAAGAAGTTAATTATTTGTGTATTGTGTTTTTCTTTCGTTGTTTACTTTCCATCTATATGAGTTAATACTACTATTTGAAACAATTTAATTTACACAACTAAATAACAAGTTTGTGTTTAGTTAAAAACATAAGGAAGTAGTCACCTAGGGTTTGGAAATTCTAACAAGAGCCATTAAATAATAATCATATGGACTATTGTCACCCAAGCCCATTTTGTGGTAAGTAAACTGGGTCCCCAAATCTCATAAATTATAATTATATAGGAAATTATCTTTAACCGACAAATCAAAAAGCTTTAATTGCAATTAAATATAGTAGAAAGTAATCTTTAAGCATTGCTCATGAAGAATAACCTTTACTTACATGACACTAGGAAGTAGGCTTCATACTGAAGGTAGGGTCAATAAAATAAACACCTAAATACTATACGCAATGGTGACCCCAACCTGTTGCCCTTTAAAGGTGAAATGAAGACTTTAGAGAGCCTCCTTTGTAGTGTTAAATGCCAACATCTTTATTGTCAAAGGTCATAAAAGTGATATAGGGAATCTAGCTATTGTTGTAGGTCCTCAGGGAAGAAGCCAACAAAAACACGTCATCAACAAACAAGAGTGAAATCATAACCTAGTGAAAGACAAATTGATTACAACCCTTCACCACCAGTAATGGAAACATGAGTCAAGTTGAGTGCAAGTGAAGAGTTGATGCTTGCAGATGCAACGTTGTACATGAAGATGGTAGTTTGATTTATTTTAATACAACAAGACCATATTTATGTAGTGAGTATTGACTCACAATTTATGACTTCTCCAAAAATTTAGCATCAGAAAAAAACCAGTAGGATCCTACAATCTGTTAAATGGACACTAGATTTTGGTTTGGATTCTGTTAAAAATATGAGGTCAACGATTGGTTTCTCTGATTCAGAATGGACAAGTCACTTAGATAACAAAAATTCAACTACAAATATTTTTTTAACTTGGGCTTAAGTGTTATTTCATGCCATAGCAGAAAAACAACCCATTGTAGTTTTGTCTTAGACATAATCCTAATACAGAGCAATTAGTGTTTCTTGCGAATTCGTACGGCTAAGAAGGATGTTATGTATTTAAATTTTATGATCAATAATTCTAAATATTAAATATAAATATTAATTAGGCTAAAATGTAGAGCCACACCGTTTCATTGAAATGGTGTGTTTGGACCTATAAAAGGTCTTTTCACTTATTGTAAACAATCATCATTCAATAAATAATTCATTTGTGGCTAAATTTTGAAATGTGGGATTAGATAATCTGCTCCAAGTGGTATCAGAGCTATATGGCCCTTGGCCAGTTTTTACACCTTGTGTAAATTTAGTTTTTAGGGTTTCCCTAAAATATAGGATATTGTCAAAAAAAAAAAGTAAAAAAAAAGAAAAAAGAAAAAAAAATGTATAGAAAATAAAAGATAAAAGAAAAAGAAAGGAAAAAGAAAGTAGAAAAAAAAAGATAAAGTAAAACAAACACATGTTTTTTCTTTTAAAGTAAAACAAACACATGGTTTTGCTTTCCATGTTCAACCCAGGTTTTGCTTTGATTTGAATTATTATAATATATTTATAATAGTGCTATTTTTTGTTTTATTATATAAAATAATAAAATAAAGATTTTATTATATAATAATTAATTATTATTCCTTAAACATCACTATCTTTAAAAAATAAAAATAAAAATAAAATAATAATATCTCACCATTCTTAATAAAACAAAATTTCTCCCTGCACAAGAAAAATGGAAAAAATGAATCAAATTAAAGAAAGAATGGTGAAATTAGAGCTTAACCAAGGCCAAGGTTCTAAAAATATTGAGGGTTTACACTCAAGACTCAACCAAATCCAAAGAGAACTACACAAAAGAAAAATCGAATTATCAGAGACTGTAAAAAAAGAAGTCAACAAAGCAATATCTTGGGAGATTGAAGGAGTAAAAAGGGACATCACATTATTGTTCGAATCCAGGTTAAGCAAACTCGAGCAGCATTTGGAAGAAACAATCACCACGTTAGTTGGAAAGGGGTCAAACGAAGACCAACCATTCTCAAATTCAAGTCATCATAAAAGAATTCCTCCCAAAAGAGATATTCCACAAGAAGAGTCCGATCATGATCACTCTCCAAACCATGAACAATTTCCCTCTCCTTCAAAAAGAAGTGGATATCAAATGAAACCCAAGTTAGAACTATCAAAATTCAATGGTGACAAAAAACAGAGCATGGCATGGATCAACAAAGAAGAAGAATTTTTTTAAAGATAATAATTAATTATATTAATTATTATATAAAAAAAATCTTAATTTAATTTTTTGTTTTAATATCATAAAACAAAAAAGTGAAATATTATATATTATAATATCGAATTAATATATTGTTTTAATAATATATTATAATATTTTTTGTGGTTTGTGTTTGTTTTGCAGGTCGTGGAAATTGTGGCGGAGCACGGGACTGCGCAGAGGATGGTGCGCGTTGGTGGAGGTGGCTGCGGTGGTGGGAGGTGGATGGTGGAGTTAGGGTGCAGCGATGGCGACGGATGGTAGAAGAATAGTGGCGAAAGGAGGTGGAGCAGCGGTGGTGACGTGAAGGGAGATGCGATGGTATGGTGAGGTCGGTGGAGTTTGGATAGTGCAGAGGAGAGGGGTGTGCAGGAGGGTGAGTGGCGAAAGGGTGTAGCAGAAATGGAGAGTGCGGCATGGTGGAGGTGACGGTGGGAGAACGAGTGTAGCAGCGCAGGAGGTGGAGAAGAGTGGGGTTGTGGGGAAGGTTAGTGAGTGCGATGGTGGAATAACGATGGAGCAGCGTGGGAGATGGAGTAAAGTGGAGCTGTGCGGAAGGTGCTGAGGAGTGCGGGAGGTGGAGCACATAACCGTACCCTTATCCAACCTTATAAAAAAATGTTTTCCAGTGGAGTGTAGAAGTAGATAAATGTTTTGAAGCCTTGAAAGGAATTATGTCCTCCACACCTGTACTAGCTACCCCAGACTTCTCAAAACCATTTGTCATAGAATGTGACACCTCAGGGTATGGTTTAGGAGTCGTAATAATGCAAGATGAACACCCGATAGCTTTTGAGAGCAAAAAATTAAACAATCAAGAACAATTGAAGTCTACATATGATAAGTAAATGATGGAAATTATACATGCATTGGTAAAGTGGCGACAATACCTCCTAGGGAGAAAATTCATGATCCGCATAGACCATAATAGTCTTCAATACCTACTTCAATAGAAAACGTTGTGCATGGAATGACAGAAGTGGATAGAAAAAATCGTTGCTTTTGGCATGGAAATAATACACAAAAAGCGGATGGAAAATGTAGTCACAGATGCACTCTCCAGAAAATATGAGGATATTACCTCTTAATCCATCTCAGTCACAATTCCAGAATGGCTAGATGAAATACAAAGTGAATACTCCAAGGACCCAGAAACAAGCACTCTAATTAACAATTCCAACCGTGACCCCAAGTTTGAATGGAAAAATGATATCCTTTGGTATAAAGGGAGGATTTATTTAAACTCAAACTCTAAGTTCAAGGATAAAGTAATGAAGTAATCCCATGATTCACAAGCCGCAGGACATGTAGGAATCTTCAAATCTTATTATAATGCAAGAAGGTCATTTTTTTGGAAGGGAATGCAAAAAGATATCAAGCAACATGTGGCAGAATGTGAAAAATGCCAGAGGAACAAAAGCAAAAATGTTTTAACCCCTGGGTTACTCCACTCCTTACACATTCCAAACCAGAAATGGGAAGAGATATCAATGGATTTCAATGATGGGTTACCTTCGTCAGAAGGAAAGGACAAGATCCTTGTAGTGTTCGATCGATTAACCAAATTTGCTCACTTCATGGCAATAAAAAAATAGACATGGCAAAACAAATTGCGGATGTATTTTGCAAAAATATGTACAAATTATATGGCTTCCCAAAAGTCATCGTGAGCGACAGAGATGCAAAATTTAATGGAAAATTTTGGAGGGAATTTTTCAAACAAGTAAGCACAACACTCAATATGAGCTCAGCTTACCACCCCCAAACTGATGGTCAGACTGAAGTCATTAATAAATTCTTAGAGGCATATCCACGTTGCTTTGTAACAGATAAACAAAACCATTGGTCTCAATGGATACACTTAGCAAAATGGTGGTACAATTCAACATACCACACCTCCGCAAAAATGACCCTTTTTCAATTTTTATATGGGTATGAACCTCCAAATTGGAAGGAGTTAGTTCTAAAAGACACTAATGTGCCAGAATTAAGGAACCAACTAGAGAAATCTCAAACTTACGATTGAATTACTCAAGGATAACTTAGTTATGGCACAAAACTATATGAGACAACAAGCAGATCAACATAGGACTGAAAGAGAATTTGAAGTAGGAGATTGGGTGTTCGTAAGACTACAACCCTATAAACAAGTATCCCTTAAAAGTGGAGGAAAAAACAATTTGGCCCCAAATTTCTATGGACCATATCAGATTACCAAGAAGATTAGTCAAGTTGCGTATAAATTGCAATTACCTGATAATAGTTGTATCCACAATGTCTTCCATGTATCATGTCTCAAAAAAATGCTAGGGAAACATCAAACAGTACAAACAATACTTCCTATGTTAAATGACGAAGGAAGGATTATTTGGGAACCAGAGGCAATCATCGCAACCCAAGAAAGAAGGCTTCATTCTCGAACACTCAAGGAATATCTCATTAGGTGGAAGAATTTTCTAGACGAAGACGCATCTTGGGAGACAGAACAGTTTTGTCAACAATATCCGTCCTTACCTTCACTTTGAGGACAAATAATTCTAAAAGAGGGAGGCAATATTATGTATTTAAATTATATGATCAATAATTTTAAATATTAAATATAAATAGTAATTAGGCTAAAACGTAGAGCCACACCATTTCATTGAAACGGTGTGTTTAGACCTATAAAAGGTCTTTTCACTTATTGTAAACAATCATCATTCAATAAATAATTCATTTGTGGCTAAATTTCGAAATGTGGGATTAGATAATCTGCTCCAAAGGATTCTTGGAAATTTGAAGTTTTAGAAAAAACATATCAGGAATCTAGATCTTCATGCTAGAACTAAGCATATTGAGAAACATAAGAATTTATTAACACATAATCTTCCTTAATTTCCACTCATATCAAGGTTTAAGAGATATGGGTTATCATTGCATGTCAATTGAAAGACAAAATAATTAGACACTAGGAGAAGAGGGAGCACATACTTGAGCACAACTTATAAAGAAGGGAGATGGTTGCAGGAAGAATATATAATCTTGTTCAAAGTTTCAAGCAACTCTTGTTGTTTTTCCACATGATCATTTAAAGGACAAAGGATTCTTAATATCCCTTGGCCATTCAATCCCATGTGATCCATTTACTACAATTAAGATCTGAATCAAGTTATCAACCAATGTTCCAAGTTACAAAATATGTTTTCTCTCAAAGGACAACACAAATCTTTTCAGCATTGACTCCGCAAACATAACTTTTTAGCACGCCTATTCAAAGAAACAGTAGAAACATCAATCAAACACTGGAAAATTCTTTGAAGATGAGGTTTCCAACATCACATAGATCACAGTACAATTGGTGTTCTTGGTAGGTATTTTTAGATCTCCTTAAATCACCGTCATTGGAAAGAAGGGAATTCAATTGGTTGTGTTTTTTTTTAAACCCCTCCTCAAGCTTCGACAAAAGAATCAACACAAAACAAAACTACACCAATAATTGGTTTGATAAAATATCAACAAGAACTTAGGGTTCTGAAGAGGAATGTTGAGTAGGAGGATGTAGATTCTACTTAAGAAATTAGTAGTAGACAAAAGAAACAAAAAACAAGGCAAGCTTTAAATCCACCCCCCTCATCTTTGTTACTCATTCATTAATTAGCTTGAAAATTCTCTCATGCACCAGTTCTTTGTAATTCTCAATGTCAATGGTCTATATTAGAGAGGATGTTAGGACCTTACGATACTTGGATAAAGTATGAGTCCTTATCAACAACATGCCAATAACACATCCTACTGCTATGCAGAGTTGTTTACTTAGTCCCTTTAGAATGTATACAAATCCAAAAGAAGGAGAATATGCAGTGGAATTCATTTTTTTAGTTCGGCCATAAATATGTTGCACTTTTTGTGCTTCTATCAAACATCTTTTTTACAATTGTCAAGTGGGATAGCATTGAAAATGGACGAGAATTGATGAAATACACAGGAATCAAGCTGACACTTAGGGACTGCACCTACAACAATAAATACAATGAATTCATTAATTATCCACTTGGATTTGGACCCAAATGATGTTTTTGACATTTTTTTGGAATTTTGTAAAGCAGCAACTTGAAAAAATGACAGAGGGAAAACATGCACATGCTATTAGTTCAACAAGCACAGAAGGCTGGCAGTCTGAAAATGGAAATCTGAATTCTTCAGAGATACATGGAAATTCAAGGATGTTAGGATTGAAAGTTAAAAGCATGTTAGAATCATGTCTCAATAGAACAAGTTACAATAACAACTGAAATAATTCAAGGCTGTAATAGATAAAGAATGGGGTTAGAAGAAAAAAAGATGTGAAAATTGGTTTCTGGATGCTCCATTGGAAGAATTTATAGAGAAAGATATTACAATCGCCTTTAATGGTTTTGGAAAAATAATATTAAGGTATGATATGTAGTGTTACACTTCATTTAGAATTGTTACAAAGAAAATTTCCTATGGCTTGGGGTGGACTACAACAGACAGGATGACACTAGAAATCAATCCATTTCAAAAAATGCTAAACATATAAATGAAAATAACACTAAGGGATAGAAATTGTACCTTATTTTGAACGTATGAAGAAGATCCCCATTGATATTTCAATCAAACTTGTACCTACACATTGTCCTCAACAACAACAAGATATATAAGCATGATATATGTAAAGTGTTAGAGTCTAATATAGCATGTTCAATTCCCACATATAAATAAAGTAATTACATCCATGGATACAAATATTCATAATTACACATGTAATGGACAAGAAATTGATATTTCTATTAATATAAACAGAGATAGAAATGCCAAACTTTGTCGGCACCTCGTCTAAATCGAGAAACTGAGTCCCTCCTGTTGAAATATTGTAACTTCAAAGAATATTCTATATGTATCTTTTGTGGTCCCCGATGGTCCTACCAGGAGAACCACTTGTATTATCTTGTACCCTGATGCTTCTAATCGGAAGAACTAATAAGATTCATGAGGTTGTCCCCTCTATTTGTAAAGGTGGGTCATTAGCACCCCAGTGTGGTTACTTGAGCCTACATGTGTAACTCGAGCCTACATGATTAACTCGAGCCTACATGTCGGATGAGTTAATTCAAGTGAACAGATGAATATAAATAGAGGTGTGGTGCTCGTCATTTGATACACACACACTCTCACTTGTGTAGCGCATTAGTGGAGAACAGAAGAGTAGCTGGAGAAGGAGGAGGATCAGGCTTTGATATCCTTGTTGGTTTTACCTTTTATCTTTTGGGGGAATCTATATTGAGGAAGCTTTTGCTGGGTTTTTCCCTTTACGGTTTTCCTAGGATAAATATTTGTGTTCCTTTTGTATGTTTGTGCTTGTCTATCTTTCAATGATCCTATTTATATGCTTTTGTTATGAATTCAAAATGAAATACTAATGATCTAGCATAACATATGAAAATTTAAACATGGTATCAAAGCCACCCTAAAAGAAGACATTGTGCAGCTATAGAATCTAGGGCTTCTTAATTTTTGGGTCTCTATCCACAATCGATCAGCAAAAGAAGGCTAGACTGTCTCTCCATTGAAGGGCACATCTTTCTGTCGAAGTGGAATTCAATTCTGAGCATTTTCAATTTTGGTGTGGATAATTAGGGCTTTCTACAGAAGCGGAATTTTTGAGCAAGCCTAGCATAGGATTGTTCTCCTCATAAAAATTGAAGTTTAGAGACCTGGATCAAGAAATTTGGTTGGGTTAAACTTCGGAAAGTCAAACCCTAGTTTGAGCCCGAGCTAGAAAAACCCTAAATACTAAAACTGCTACATTTTGGTACATTCGCTATATTCTGAGATTGGCGAAGGATCAGGAGCTGAAAATTGAATATACCGAATCTAAACTCCTGATCTACATTGTCTCCAAAATTCATCCTCAAATTCGCTATATTATTGGAGATATGATCCCTCCAAGTTAGGGTTCCAACCTCTTCCAAAATTCATCCCTAAACAGGACACCTAGGGAGAATTACTATAGATTGGGATACATAGGTCCAAATGGAATTCCTGAAGATGTTCCAGAAATATCATGGACTTTACTTTATTTGGTCTGAATTTCTGAACCTGAAGATGAACCAGTGACATGTGGCATGCCGTACAACTTCACTGTTCTGAACAGTCCTGTAACAGGTCACCTTGGGAAACTGATCATAAATCCCAATTGGTGAAACCAATTCTAATGAAACCTATGGTGTTGGATCAGGTACATTCGAGGTTACCTCAGTGCAAATTTTCAGACATAGAGGAGTAGTAATTTCATAGATATCATAGAAATAGTAACAGGAATTTCTATAGAAGAAATTGGAAAACTAGGGCTTCCTGTTTCGGGAGCTTCCCTCCACTGTTTACAGAAAAGGAGTACATTGGACAGCTCCATTTGAAGAGATATATATTTCTATCCAATCAAATCTGAAATATTCAAAGTTTTGAAAATTAGGT